>JACEVL010002050.1:0-20253 GCA_020284085.1 Aporrectodea caliginosa
ATTGTCGTTGTTGGTGGCCGAGTTGTTGTAGTCTGAAGTAGTGTAGTAGTAGTCGTTGGGCTGAGTGTCGTTGTTAGACGGCAGACTACAAAATAATTCTCCAACATATATTATGTATCCGAAACAAGCAAAAGATCTTCGTTAATATATTTTTTGCTTCCAAAATATCTTTTGATGCAATTATTATGACCATGTTTTTCTCTGTAGGTTTGCCTCTCATTTTGCACACTGATTATACTCACGCTTAAATACGCTGGCGGCATTCGCCTTAGTTCGTAGGACGTTTACAACTTCTAACGGGGCTCTCTGCCTTGGATGTCGTCTAACCGCCTGCGACTTACTCTATCCGCCCCAGATATAGAGATAGACTTACGCTATTTACAGCTCCCATTTTATAAGGCATCCCTTTCTAACCATGACCGTGACCTAGGTGTGACTTTGGACAAAGAATTGAAACTTCTCTGGTGAAGACAATACGTAGAGCATGCATTATGTTGAACGTTATCAGTGTTCAAAATAAACTGCATCTTTCCAATAATTATCCAACTTTTATTTCCAATGCAGCTTCGCTTTGGTTCGTACTTGGAATAGACAGTTAGACACCCATGTTACCTGCGATACGAACTACTTACTCTGCATCTGCCTTTATTTCGCCAACGTTGGCGAAATAAAGGCAGATACAGAGTAAGTAGTAATGCGCTTCCTGTCTCTGCTGTAACAGACTGTAAGAACTCACCTTCTACTAAGCAAGATGCGCTGAACTCCGGTGCATTCGTTGCGATGAACGGATACTCAACATCAACTGGTGCATTGAAAGTAACGACGCATGTATAGTTTTCTGAAACGCTGCTGTCCACTGGAATCGTTGATCTAGATTCGAACTCATAGTAGTTAATCCTCGTCCTTGGAGGAGTTTCCGTAGTGTAAACGACGTCACCGATTTTCCAAGTAATATTAGCATAGATCGGATGCAATGTACCATCGGCATAATAGACTGTACATGATAGTTCGGAACCGGTTAGTGAAGTTCCATTGCAAGAACATTCTGGAGCAGCACCTAGCATGGTGAAGAAAGAAAATAGAATTATTTTGTTTTGTGAAATGTTTGAAAGTCTTAAGACTTTTCCACTCTCGGTAACAATTCATTAAAGATTATCGCACAGAACACACCTACAAACCTACATGTTTCCTACATATTTTAATTATGTCCTTGGTTTTTAAGTCTCTGTCTCTGTCTCTGTCTGCCTGTCTGCATTTCTCTCTGTCTGGCTGTCTGTCTGTGTCTCTGCCTCTCTGTCTCTCTATCTCTGTCTCTGTCTCTCTGTCTCTGTCTCTGTCTCTGTCTCTCTCTCTGTGTCTCTCTCAGTGTGTGTGTCTCTCTCTCTGTCTCTCTGTCTATGTCTCTCTCTGTCTCTGTTTCTCTCGGTCTCTCTTTCTCTCTCTGTGTCTCTCTGTCTCTGTCTCTGTCTGTCTCTCTGTCTGTCTCTGTCTCTATCTCTCTGTCTCTTTCTCTCTGTCTCTCTCTCTCCCTCTCTCTCTCTTTGTCTTTTTCTCTGTCTCTGTCTCTATTCTTCTATTATGAGGCGCTTCGACTACTGTAACTCAATCCGTGAAAGCCTGCCGAAGTTCAGAATCAGCAGGCATCAGCTATGGAGAAGTATTATAATATTATTGTCCCAAAACTATGGCTCCAAATGAATAGGACTCGCGCTACTCGCTCGCTGGCGGCACCTGGCGAGTGTTTCTGAAACTTTATGCATGTTCAACTCAAGGCCATTTTTTAGCTGTTTTTTTAGCTGACCGGCGCTGGTCATATAAGACTTGGAACAGAAATAAACTTCGCCATTCATCGTCGATATAAATAAACGTTATTAATCCAGAAATAAACGTCATACTGATAACCGACTTTAACGACTTCTATTTGTATTCCTAGTTATAAACAGAAATATGGCGGCGTCGTTCATCGCTGGACGACGTCCACTTTTCTTGGCGCCAGTTCAACCGCTCGTTGTCTAGAGTCTCGCCTCAGTGCTAGAGACTCGCTGGCTGGAGTCTACTACGTCGTTCGCTCGCTGGAGCCTCGCTCGTCGCTGGAGTCTTGTTCGTCGAAGCGCCTCGGCAGAAGCCGGGCACGTCAACATTGCACTTGCACCAAACGTTATGGAACGAGAACTTTATAGACATTTTCCGAGCTTAGCCTTTAAGACCTTGGCCACACAGGCAAGACCGGACTCACCTCTAGATATAAATTGATAAAACTGCAAGTTTGTGTCAGTATCCTCCTCGAAAAAAATCGGGTTGTATCCTTCTCTAAAAAGAGGTTACCGCGTATCAGTATGCTGAATTGCTGATGATACCCTGGATACGCTGGATACGTGGATTGCAGGAGCTGCTGCTCTTGTTGTTCAGCAGGTGTCGGAGGAGGAGACTTTAGCTGCTTGGACGTCTTCAAAATGTCTTCAGTTGAATTCTGACAAGTCTCAATTTATTGAGCTTGGTTGCTCTGTAAAATCTCTAAGTTGATTTTTCTTGCCCAGCTGTCACATTCTCCACATCTGCATGAGATTTGGGATTCATCCTGGATCAAGCGCTAACGTTTCGCAATCTTATTTCGCAAGCTTATTCGTTTAATATTGAATCACTAGGTTGACACACCGCAACCCATTACATAAAGTGGTATTGCCAGAAAAAAAAGAATGGAAATAATTAATAGTTTTTAAATATCTGTTCCAGCAAAAGGCGACTTGGTCAACGGGGCAACGTCAAACTCCTAAATAAAATCCTTGGGATATAATTTCTGTCATCTTTAATTAAGCGGTAGGACGAAGTCATGTGGTCTGGGTCGAAGCTCATGGTGGCGGACAACAGTTGGAGGGAAAATCGGACGGAGCACATCGGACAACCGATCGTAGTAGTCCGTCTTCGGCGTCGCCCACCATCGCCGCAGCCCCCCGTGAGTCCAGCGGAAGATAGCCCGATCTTCGCATCCGAGCTAGGAATCTCTCCACGCGGGCCCGATCGTCGGCAGTAGTGAATCCCCACCACGCCGGGGCCGCATAAACCATATAAACAATGTCTGTCTATTTTGTTATTATCATCATCTTCGTCAGATTCGAGCTGTGCGACGATCGCTTACCACACGCTCTGTCTCTGCAGTGATTTACACCTTCTGCTCTTTACAATCGACTTTGGCAATGCTGTTTTATCTTGATTGGACTCCTCTCTTATTTCGAAATTCCATGTTGTAGTCTCTTATAAATGCTTCTATTGTACTCGTCTGATCAGTGGCATCTCAAAATTTGGCCACAATGTCCGCCTACGTTCGAGAAACTGCACTGGTTACATTTGCTTCAACCCTCTGAATATATGATTCTAGCTATTGTGCGCAAGTGCAAATTAGAAACGGTCTCATCGATCTCAGATCCATGTATATCGTTGCTTCATCTATTCCTGGCTGCAGGTACCTCCGATCGGCTGCACATGATATCCTTGTCGTTCCTCGGGCTAGATCATCCACTACCCTGCACAGAAGTTGTTGCTCTTGTTGGACCAGTGACCTGTAATAGTCTGCCTTTGAAAATTAGAAGTGAGCTAGTCAGTCTGTCACCCTTCATTGTTCCGCAAGTACTAGAAGCCTGATCCGTTTGATCGATGGTCCTACCTGCTTGGTATTGGGCCCTGATGATCAGTTTTCTGCGGAAAGTTGTGACAAGTTTTCACCTGTGTTATGTTAGGTTATGTCCAAACAGACAGACTTTACAGACGAAAGACAGGCATAAGACAGACAGACGACAGACAGGCACTTATGCTATGTTATAGTAATAATTATAAGAATATGTCCTGAATTGCACTACCAAAACACTGGACACTCTGCCTATAATATTTTCGTATATATTGGTCTATATGAGTACTGTGCACAATCCATTGGTTGACATTCGAGGAAAGATCTCAGGGTTTCTTCCTTCTTCGTTAGGCCCCGATGGTCAGCACAGCACCGACAATCACTGGAAGCCTTACGTTCAAGCCTCAAGCCAGTCGAGTCGAAGATTGTTGCGGTCTGGAGCTCGTGAAGATAATCAGCCACTGACGAACTATTACTCAGCCACCTACAGCTACCACTGACACCGACACTGTTGCACAGCTGCAGATGCCTCGCTTCCGTATAATATACGGAAGCGAGGCATCTGCAGCTGCATGAACGATGGTATGGAGTTGATTATATTATAATCAACTCCATACCATCGTTAATGTTCGTGTCTCTGACCTTCTTTTAGAACAGTCTGTAGCTGCACACGCGCGATGCTGTATTTAACTCCGTTCAGCAGACATTTTGAAACTGTCTTAAAACACACTTATTTAGATCGGTTCGTTAGTTCTGCGTGCAACACCTTCGAGAGGTACTTAAAAAGTTCGGTATTAAGTAGTCTAAAACATGCATACATACATATACACATACATACAGACCAAGGGCGTAACTTTGCCCCAGAAAGTGGTGGTGACCAATCCCCTTCTAATTTTCAACGTACTATTGGAAAGCTAGCTAAGCGCAGGGCACCAGTTTATTCACAAGCGCTGCGTTAAGTCAGAGGGTTGTCCATAGAGCGTTCGATGGTGTTCCACGTCCAGTTGCGAAGTAGACAAGAGACTAGCAGCGTCGAAGCCTCAAAGACACGCTAGGCATTGTCCGACGGCTATTACGGCTTTTAAATGAATATCGTTAGGCTACTACTGTAATACCAATAATCGACGTAATAGTACAAATAGTCATTATTAACGCTAAATGGTTATCCCGTAGTTTAGTTTGGTAAATTATTTTAGTGTCTTCAAATTCTCAATGCCGTACTTGACGCTGTTAAGTAGCCTAAGCAGTCCATGGTAATTGTCATCAATCCAGGTTCCATTTACCAGAAATAATTTAATCGAACTTCTGTTTAAGCAAGAATTATTGTCATCAATCCAACTTCTATTTAACCAAGAATTTCTTCATCAATCCAACTTCTCTTTAGGCAAGAATTATTTTGTCAATCCCACTTCTATTTAAGCAAAACACTTCATCGATCCAGCTTCTATTGACCTAGTTTAATCAATCCAGCTTCTACTAACGGAAACAATCATTTCCATCAATCCAACTTCTATTTAAACAAAGAATTAGTTTCATCAATCCAACTTCCATTTAGGCCAACAATTATTTTTATCGATCCAGCTTCCATTTTAAATTAACAATATAAAATAATTTACCAGCCTAAACTACGGTTTTACCCGCTAAATTACCATAAACTGCAATTAGAGCTTACAGCCTACCCCCGTAACATGATTCATTCCAGACACAATTATAACCTTTCACGGTCTCTTTACAATGAATCGATCCTTTTTTCCATATGAATTTGAAACAAAATTATGAAACCAAACATATTATGTAGGGCCTAAGTAAAGTAGTGTCACAGTTGACACACTGTGGAGGCCTCTCTATCAGCATTGCCGTCATTGCGATGTTAAGTATGCATGAATAGCCCCGACGGCAGACAGCCAAATGCTTTCATGTTACCAAATATATTTCACTGCAGGGCCAAATAGTGGTGGTGACTATCACAACCACTTTTAAAAGTGGTGGTGATCGGACACCACGGTCACAATAGAAAGTTACGCCTATGATACAGACAGACAGACATACATACAGACATATATGCATACAATGTACATTCATAGATTCGTACAGACATACATAAATGTATACATGCATACATACCTGCATACATACATGCATACATACATGCATACATGCATAACCGTGACTTCTCGGTTGTCGGTCTCTCTATATGGAAAGGGCTTCCATTGCCACTCTCTGCTCTTGCTCCCCAGGGTTCATTCTGACGTATTCTACTCTAGCCTTAATACGGTTCTTTTCAGGCATTCTAGGTCGGCATCACCTGTGAGTAGCAACCTTGAAGAGGTGCTATGTAAATCTTTACAATGAATCTTTGTTATGAATACATACATACATTAATACAAAGTTGATTTAAGACTAGCAACCACACCTGCATCATAGAATTTTAAAATAATTTAATTTTCCTGACAACAGAAGTATGACTGCAACCTAACTAATTATAGTTGCCACATTATCTGAGATGATGAAAATCAGTTCCACTTAAAATACTCACGGACTCCTGTACCATTACTACAACTTCACTAATTTCAGTTGACACATAATCTGAATTGATCAATTGAAATACTTACGGACGACAACGAGTTTGGCTCCTGTCCTGTTCTCATTGTTCGCACATTCTGCGATGTACAGCCCAGAAGTTGAAATCGGTTGTCCATTTGGAGTCGTTGTGGCGTCAAGTATTACTAGACCGCTTTGATTAATATAGTAGAGTCCAGTCAATGGAGGATCCCCGTAAACGCCATACTCCCAGATGACGTAGTAACCAAACTCATCAGATGTTGGAATGATTGACCACTTTGCGTTGTTAGGATTAGCTGTCTGATTCATAATTGTGTCATCGTATCCTTCGTAAACCGCTATATTTCTCAAGTTCGGCAGGCACTGCATAACTGCAGAAAAATGTAAATGTTGGAATGTATAGCCATAATATCTTCCAATTCATAATAGCTACTCTATAAGTGCGATCAAATTAACGAATCTACCTTCTGGTCAAAGTCATAAATGGTTTCTCAAAAACATTTGTTTGAAGTGCTGCCGACATGATTTCAGACGTGATTATTGGTGAATTTTAAGGAAAAAACGACGAAGAATAATCATATAGGCGGCATAGGCCTACTAGAGTTTTTGCGACTTCATTAAAGTCTCATCCGAAATTATCAGTGCCGGATTTACCTATAAGCTAAAAAGCTACAGCTTAGGGCCTCACAATCTTCAGGGACTTAAAAAAATGCAGAATATAATTATTATTTGGGGAATTTTATTTTTTTATCTACACTGTATTTTAAAGTATTTTAAAAATTATGCTTCTGTATTTTAAAGTATTTTAAAAATTATGCTTAAATTTATATTGTTGTGACAGAAATAGATTCCTGCTACAATAATTATTGATAATCACTTAGCGACGGGTGGCGTCACTGATTAGTTCTCGAGAAAGATGATAGTTTCTATGTCAGTCGCTAGAGGCACTTATTTAATACTCAGGGTGGCCTCTTGACTTAGTGCCAGTTGGAGCTTGGTTGTAGAATGTTGACACTGTGGACCCAAGTGATCCTGTCGCATATTGAAGTTGAAACCTCGAATTTTTAGTATTAAAACCAAGAATTTCGATCAGAAATCGAAGTCGCAGGGTGAGATTGAATCGATAGCCGATCGATTGCCAATCGGTTCGAAACTCCACACGAGATTGCTGGAAGAACTTGGCGATAGAAGTTCTGCGTGTTCTGGAACCTTCGCCTGATCTGGAGTTCAACGTGTTCCTTTGCGATCGGTAACATATTTAATTCTTTCTTTAATTTAATAAAACTAATTTGGGTAAAGGAAGAGAGCATTCCCTTAGTGTACGAACTCAAAGTGGTAATTAGAAAGGTAAAAGTGCATTTTAGCGTATTTAATTCATACCGGTTATGCGAAATCTTACCGGGAAACAAAAACGTCCCGAAACCATCTTTAATCGGTTCCCGTGACATAAATTATGATGTCATATGCAAATTAGACGCCCGGCGCCTTCTTTTCAATGACAATATGATCCGGGTTATTTGCTCTTCAACAAACGTGGCCGATAAACTCAAGGGCGGTCCGTTTCACGACGTTTAAATGTATTTCAGAAAGGGAAAATCTTCAGCTAATAGAAACGAGAACGAGAAAAGAGCGATACGAAATTTGGCAAAGAAATTTGCGATTGAAGGTAAACGCATAAAATTATAATCTTATTGCTTTTCGAAGTGTGCCGCGTCTCCCAAAGTGTGGGATGGAACCTAAGAAGAGAACCAACTTCAACTAAGTGATCCCTGAAATTCCTAATTTTTATGCTATGCAAGCCTAATATAAAACCAAGTGGTAAACCCGTAGTTTTAGCCGCGTCTCCCAAAGTGTGGTTCGTTACCTAACGAAGAGAACCAAGTGATCCATGAAGTTTATAATTTTTTATGCCAGCAGAGTATTTAGCATATTTTATTATTTCTCTTATGTGTCTGCATAAACAGAAGCTGGATTGATAAAAAAATAATTGTTTGCCTCCTAAATGGAAGTTGGATTGATGAAACTAGTTATTTGCTCAAATAGAAACTGGATTGATGAAAAAGCGCTTAGTTTAGCGTCGTAAATGACTCGCCATCTAATGGCGAGTCAGCGTTGGTCCAATATAAGTTGGATTGACGAAAGGAATTCGTGCCAAAAACAAGTGGGATTGATGAAAATAATTTTAGCTTGATTAGAAGTGGGATAAATGAACAGAATCTGGCAAGCTTATAGAATCGGGGACTCAAATATACAATGCGTAAGTTTACGCCAACAATTCGCCTTATACACGGCATATTTGGGCCATTATCCCAAAAGTGTCCAATCCGGTTTTTGGAAAATGAAATTTTTTTATCCCAAACTTTCTTGCAAGTATGTTTTTTAGTCGGCTACTATGTTAAAATTAACTAATCTGAAAGAAATCCAGTATATTTGTAATCGTAAGTTAATTATTTTTAACATTTTATACAAAAGAAACTCCTGATTTGTCATTACCATCCCCCTTTTTTACTTGATCACACAGACCTGAAATATACATCTGGTGCTTAGATTTTTTGCAATTATAAACTAGATGATACCAGCAATTATTTGGAATACTGCAGGCCTTTTCTTCACAAAATTTATTAGTCTGGTGCTGAGAAATTAAGCAATTTATCGAAATTAGTAAAAATCCACCATAGTATTTTCAGTGACAAAAAAATCTGTCCCAGCATTGACTACAACTGTGTATTATATGCATTAGGTGCAACTTGGCAAACATTTTCAGAGTTCATAGTAAATTCTAATTACTTCCAAATTTTTTAAATTTATTTTTATATGAAATGGGATGGTAATGACCCTTCAGGATGGTAATAACAAATGCATCATTACCATCCCTATGAAGATGGGACGGTAATGAGAAAATCGCAGAATTCTGAAAAAAAAGGGATGGTAATGATGAAAAACAACCAGGGGATGGAAATGACATAATGCAGTCCTTAATGACAGCACATGAAACATTTCCTTGTGAATTACTCTATGGGATAAGTAATTCAATCTGTTCCACAAAAGCCATGAAGAAAATCAGTTATTAATGTTGTAATTTACCGAACCCATGAAATACATAAATGGATGGCAATGATGCAGAAATTTCTTCTTCTCTAATTTACAGCAAACAAACCTTCATAAAATCAAGAAAATCGAAAATATTCAAATGGACTTTCTGTTTTGTGTTAGATCTTGATCAGATCTTGTTCTCGTTCTATTTCTTGAAGTAAGTAAGTGCGTTTTATAAAAACGAGAGGCTTTCAAAAAATGAGGATGGCAATGACACGTATTTCCCTGGACAAACTTTGTAGGTTTTTTGGAGAAGGAAATACTATGGAAATCAGTGTAAATGTGTAATTACTGCATACTCTAGGTATTCATTAATCAAAATGAGAAACCTTTGTTACAGATTATTGCACCACATTTATGTGGCAGCTGAATGTCATGCATTGTACGTGGTGGCGGACAGGGGATGGTAATGACTTTTCGTGCACTTTTTGTAAAAAAAAATTAAATTTTCAAACATGTAAGAACTAAAATAGTGATGAAAATTGTTCATCTTTTCATTCTTTGAAAGAGGAAAAAATTTGTACAACTTATGAAGAAACTCCAAGAAAAACACATAGGACACCAGTTTGCCACTTTTGGGATAATGGCCCATTTAGGCATGTTGCCATTGGCCGCAAGAAAACTGTGGTGCTCCGCTCTGATTGGTGTAACGACAATTCGTCTACAGACTTTTCGTCTACGACACTTCGTCTACTGACATTTCGTCTTCCGACATTTCGTCTACAAAGTTATTTTAAATTGTCACTTTAAAATGGAACTGGATTGACGAAAAAAACTGTTTCCCTAAATGAGAGTGGGATTGATGAAAACATTCCTGTGTTTAAATAGAAGCTGGATTGATCGAAATAATTTTTCCCGTAAATAGAAGCTGGAAACCAAGCTGGATGCATGGATGAAGCTAAGTTTCCATTCAATAGAAGCTGGAGTGATGGAAATAATCTTTTCTGTAATTAGAAGCTGGATTCCTGAGAATATATAGCACGTTTTAGCGAAATTATGAGAACGCGGCCTCTGTTGATTAGCCGTAATAGATACAAATGCACTTGTAGACGAAATGTCGGTAGACAGTGTCTGTAGACTGTAGGCCTAGACGAAGCGTCGTAGACGAAAAGTCTGTAGACGAGTTGTCGCGGAACCGCTCTGATTGGCCGATTTAAATGGGATATGGAGTATAGGTTACATATCAAATACTATATTTAGCCTGTGTATGTTCGAGGTCAAGCAATGACAGTTTCGCAATTAGGGAACATGGACGACACTAACCCTAGCCCTGACCCTAACCGACCCTCACGACACGTAACAACGACGCATCAGCTGAAGATAACCGACATAGATTATAGAACTTTACGTCGTGATGGTCGGTCAGGTTTAGTGTTAGACTCTCCGGTCTGACTCGCGAGATGACTTGATGGTTCCTTCGTTTCAAACTACCACCCGTGCGTGTCGGGACTTCTCGATTGCGGCGTCACGGATCTGGAACGTTCTTCCGCCGTCTGTGCGTCTGCACGCGGCTATATGGTTTTCTCTAAACTCTTAAAGACGCGCATTTTCAGCTGTTTGATGGCCTTGTGTTGAGCGCTTCTGAGAGACTCTTAAGTGGCGCTTTATAAATGTCTTGTTACATTACATTCTGCCTGAAACTTTCCTTACTAAACTCAAAACTGTTCTTTTGGGCGCGTTGGAGTCGGGAGCGCCTCTGAGTAGTTTTCTTGAAGGGGCGCTATATAAATTCCCGAATGAATGAATGAATGAATTACATAGGGTTAGTGTCGTCGTTAGAAGACAGATAAAGGCTACGACATTATGCGTCTTATGAAACAGTTAGGCTACCTCTACATAATATATATAGTCCACGTTCAATTTAGGTCATAGCTATAATAGGTCCTTGGGTCATAGCCTGCGTTTATTTAACGTCAAACAAACTTCGAACCCCCCCATTTTTGTTGCGGCCAATGGCAACATGCCTATTGCCTAAATATACTGCGTTTGGCCCATGGGAACATGCCTAACTATATATATCTGTTGCGTATAAGACGAATCGTTGCGGTATATCGGAAAAGTTGAGTCCCTGAATCTATAAGCTTGCCCAAAATATCTTGCTTAAGTAGAAGCTGGATTCATTACAGTTATCATGAAAATCATTGAAATAATCAAATACGCTAAAATACAACTCTACCTCAGTCCTCCACTATAAATAAAATGCGCTAAAATGCACTGTTACCATTAGAAAATACCGAAAGACAATCTGTATAATCATTGATGTAGATAAGAGCAATATTTCTTTTATTAAATATTAAATGCACAAAATGGATGCAAAATCAAAACGAGCTTGGTTGTCAATGCTCGAATGTGATGAGCATTATTGCAAGCAGGGCTGTTGGTTTTTTGTTTTTGTTTTTTTTTGTTTAAAAAAAAACAAAAAACCAAAAACCGTAAATTTTGGTTTTTTGGTTTTTTACAAAATTTGAAATTATAATTGCCAAAAATGGCGTCTCTTCAGATTTCTGGGCAATTGTTGTATGGTCTTTGTTAACTTCATTTTATGACATTCTACGGTTCTACTGTTCTAGTTAATTTCATTTATATGCATCTGATTAATTTGAGCGGTATTGTGCTTAACACTAGAAGGACGGCTCTTTTCTACCACCTAAAACGACGGAATGGGTCATTTTTTACCCATACAGTTTCATTGATAGAAATCATGTATTTTTGAAGGATAAATCTTCTGCAGCGGAAAAATTCCGCCCCAGAAGTAATATTTTTGATACAATTCCGCGACAGAAGACCTTTGCGCATGAGCAACCTTCGGCGCATGCGCATTGTCCAAACTGCGTTACTTCTATCAATTGGCGTAGTGAGGGTCGGTTATGGTGAGATTAGGCATTGTGAGGGTCGGTTAGGGTCAGGATTAGGGTTAATGTCGTCATTAGATAAAATGCTAAACACCTTCCGCCGCAGAAGTAATTTCTTCATGCGCTGCGTGGCGGAATCTTCCGCCGCAGAAGTACCACGCATTTTTGAACAATTCCTGACAATAACTGAATTATTTACTGATCTCATTGTAATAAGCTTTCAGAATGTTAGACTTTTAATTTATTTATGCTGCCCCTAAAGTACCTGAAGTACCTATTTAGAGGCGTCAAGTTCCTCAAGCGATGCTGAACATGAGTCGTCTCCCAGACGCCCACGTACTTCTCTTTCAGTGCATCTTTGGATGATATGACGCATCATGCCTTCATCAACTAGAAGTTGAAAGTCGCTCAAAATAGAATCTTTTCTTATTCGCTGTGTCGCAACTCGCAAACAGCGTTGGTCCTGAAAATTCGCGGAGCACGTTCTGACCGCTTAGCCTTCGACGAGGTGCGTCATCGGGTGAAATCACAATCCAGACTGTGCCGTCCCTTGATGTTTCCCTAGTATCTGTAGCTGCTGCATTTGTGCTGTCACGATGTTGAAATGATGAGCGACCACCTCTGCAACCACGACCTCGTCCTTGACCACGAGTAACCCCCTCGACCACATGCACGCACACTTCCAGAGATAGGAACTTCAGGATTTGGAATGGCTAATGTCTTGTCCACCATGATCATTACGACACTTAGAACAGAAGAACTGCTTCTTGCCTCAACGGACAGGTTTTGTATTCCGGTATCTGATACAGAGGCATCACTATCATTGTTTTCCGATTCGCAGAAGTGTCCTCACCGATTTCTTGAATCAAACGAAGGGCTTGGTTTGCTGTATGCATAGGCCCTACACGACGACTCATTTTAGCGCAGGTATCGATAACTCTCAGATATAGCTGTTTCTATATCAATTGTGTTTGACACGATAAACAAAACTGTTTACAAATGGTGGGAAGAACGTGAGCTTTGCAATGCCGTCATAAATAAGTAAGGTTAATATAAGATATACACTAGAAAAAATAGGCATTTGCAGTAATAGTGTCATGGGTCAAAAATGACCCCAATCCGCCCTTCTAGGTATTGGCTGCTCTAACTCCTATACCTGACCAGCTATTAATAAGATTTTTCTTCTATGCCTTTTCGGCCACAATGCCATAGATATCATAAAATATTTTCCTTTAATGGTTACTGGGTGCTACATGGCACGCTCGCAAAGTGCGTTATGGGTCAAAAATGACCCATGCCGTCCTTCTAGTGTTAAATGAGTTTTATGATCCGAAATAGGAGAATCTGAAAAACAAACAACAACAAAACAAAAAAACAAAAAAAACAACTTTTCATTTTGAAAAAGTTTGGTTTTTTGCACCCCTGATTGCAAGTGATTTATGCTGTATTATAGATGTAGGGGTAGGGGTCTCTTCTATAGCGTTAGTCCATTCGAAGAGGGTATTTCTTTGACAGCAGATAGAATGCAGAGGATTCGAAACCCGTCGCTGCTCAATATGCCCTTTCTAGAGGAAACAATATCTGCCACCTTCTTCATCACTGCAATAACCAGTCTTAACGCAGCCAACCTTGCAAACAGGCTCCTCAAATATGCAGATGACTGCTACTTTTTGATCCCTTCCTCAAATAGTGCTTCTGTGACTTTAGAATTGGACCATATCTCCCGATGGGCTGCTGACTGTAACCTGCAGCTGAACCAAAAGAAAACCAGTGAAATGATAATTCACCGTCCGAGGGTGCGCCTTGGTAACCTTACTGCCCCGGCACCACGCCAGGTCTAGCTAGGGTTACCAGTATGGTGATCTTGGGAGTAACCATTTCTGATGACTTAAGATTTGATAATCATATCCAACGACTTTGCTGTTAGGCCCGTCAATCCTTTTACGCTTTGCGAACTTTGGTCGCCCATGGCCTGCGTGGTCTACATTTGTATGACGTTGTGCGAGCCACTACCTTGGCAAGAATGCTGTATGCCTCACCCGCCTGGTGGGGTTTCGTGGGACAGCTTGACAAAGACAGGTTTGAAGTCTTGATGCGTCGCTTGATCCGCTATCACTATCTTCCTGGAGATTCCCTGTCTTTTGAGCAACTATGCATAAAGGCTGATTCCCGACCTTTTTCATCGATCCTGGTGGATAATGGGCATGTTTTACATGAATTGCTTCCCCCAATTAAAACTTCTAAGTATTCCCTCCGCCCCCGGGCTCATGACCGTATCATTCCTCCCGCAGATAATTTAATGCGTAAAAATTTCATCACTAGGATGATATATAAGGTCTAATCATCATTGGTTGACTTCTTAGGTATATGCGGGACTATAATGATTTTGCACCAAGGTGCTGTTGGTTTATTAAGGGATATTGTCACTAATTTACTTAATGCGAGAAACGTTCATAGTCAGGATACTTTATACTTTTAACTGTGTTAATAAGATGTATGTACACCAAAGTGCGAATAGCAATTGGTTAATAACGAATATACTTACTTACTTACTTACATGTAGAGAGGGGAATTAAGCCTGTTTGTGAGGAACAAACGACTCCAAGTAAAACCAGAAGGGAGGCGACTATTCTCCGCCCGAGAATCACGGACAACCACTCATGAGCTACGTCACCTCTTTAGGAGAAGAGTAAAACTAAGATACTTTCAGATAAGGGAAAGAAGGAAACACTGACCACTCCCTTTGCATTTCCTGCACCTTTAGTTCGGCGTAGCGCAAGGTTAAGAGGCTTAACACCCGATACCCTCTCTTTCCTCACAACAGCTAGCGGCCCTCGACGACGTAAATGCTACACTGTTTCCAGGGTATAATATATTAAGATCTTTGATAGAAATCAGGCCAACCGGATGATAAATATGTAATCAGACATCAGTAAATGCATTCATTTGAAAATAATTTGAATTTGTCACTTTAAATGCCGTGCTATTAAATAATTAAAAAGGCATAATGTTTTAAAGTTTTGTGAGACCTTCATGTGTAACTTTTTAACAAGGTACCTCGAGGCTTTATATAGTTCAGGGCCTCACCTTCCGGTTTTCTAACAAGGGGCCTTCATTCTATAGCTATATATACTGTAGTTTAGGGCCTCACAAAGTGTAAATCTGGCACTGAACGTAATAATGGCTAATTCTAAATTAAGTGTTCTTGAGATAGTGACGCTTAGTGAAAATGCTATAACGGAACATATTTTACAAGTCATTGTCGTTGATGCTCAGATTAGGCCTACTAGTTCTATTGGTTTATTCAATCGTGAAATAGCTTGTCCATTATTTTTTAAACATTCAGGTATTATATTAAAAAATTCGAAAGTTTGATTAAACTGCACCATTAGGCAACTTAGGATAAAACACCGCACTCATGAAATTTGGATATTTTATAGGGAAGCAAAGCGGTAGGCCTAACACCTTTACTTAACTTTCAAAGGACGTTGATGAAGGTGGTCGCCATAGGTCATACAGTACGTAGCAGCGAATGAACTCAAAAGAACACAATTAATTTTAGAGGAGACGTTATTGACAAACAATGACTACAGAAGGTAACAGATCGGAAAAAGTTACCGTGACAGTTGACGACGAAGGTTATACTCGGTTCAAAGGCTTCAGCCTTTAAGTTGAAGAATATATTCAGTGAAGGTTACAAGAATCGTATGCTATGCGTAGTAGAGAGTGACTCGGCAATTTTTCCCGCCGTAAAACCGCAGTAACCGCGGTAAATAAAGCGTTACTCTGGACAATAATTTCGGTTTACTGCAGTAATGGGGTTACTGTCGTGGTAATACCGCGGTAATTGCGAATGAATTGGCGATAAAACGCAGGTAATTGTAACTATTATAGCTCTATCGTCTGTAGTCTATACGCTGTATAGACTACATTGCAAACTTTCGATACGATTATCTGTTTTTGCGTGTGTTTTATTAATTCAATCAGCAATACAAAAATTGCAAGCTAAAATTGTCTTGATTAAATATCTAATTTGTGAAAACTTTTTCCGGGGAATGCTATGTAGTCCTGCAGGGTTGGGATAGGAAGAAAACGTGCGGGATGGGGCGAGGTTGGGGAGAAAACATGCGGGGATAGGGTGGAGGTGGGGAAGACTTACCTGTTGCAGGCAAGATTGTCTCCCCGCGTCACTCTCTAATGCGTAGGTTCGCCCGCATAACAAAATACTTCCGTGGGATCGAAATCTTCGAGTCAAGACGAGAGGTAGATTCAAACTATTTGTGTCTTTCTTTCTAGAATGTTTATTGGCCATCATACAGGTAACGGAACGGATCGAGTTTAAACTACTTCGAGTTATTTTAAGAGCTGTACAGGAACTTGAGCTTGAAATGTCGGAAGAAGTACTGAGGATAGAATGGTATGATTGTAAAATTGCGGTGCGCCTTCTTATATGGCAGCCAAAGACGTTACCAGGTATTAAAAGAACAAAACGATACATTTGGTACTGAAAATCATTGTTATTAGTAAAAAATATTTTTACGCGCGAAAGGTCACACAGAAATCCGACTCTAATGAGAGTTAGTCAGTCGACGGGTAAAGATATGTTCACCCACACGTTTGAAGTTCAACGAGAAACGGTGAGTTTTGAGGCGTTTCTTAAGAAAGTTAAAGCCTTCGGGCAGCGGACACCATTGATAGTCGGTTCCATACCTTAAGGGCAGTATAATAGAATGAACGAGAGATCATGCTAGAGATGCATAGAGGTTCATCCAAAAGTCCTACAGTAGATGATCGAAGACTGCATGGCCGAATGCAAGGAGGTAGTACTGGTTAAAGGACGAATGCAAGGATATAGTACTGGTTAAAGGACGAATGCAAGGAGATAGTACTGGTTAAAGGACGAATGCAAGGAGATAGTACTGGTTAAAGGACGAATGCAAGGAGATAGTAATGAACGAATGCAAGGAGATAGTACTGGTTAAAGGACGAATGCAAGGAGATAGTACTGGTTAAAGGACGAATGACAAGGAGATAGTACTGGTTAAAGGACGAATGCAAGGAGATAGTACTGGTTAAGGGACGAATGCAAGGAGATAGTACTGGTTAAAGGACGGGTAGCGTGCTCATTGTGAGGGTTTATAGATAAAACGGAACAGTTTAAATCTTATTCCGAATTCTACAAGAAGCCAATGCAGCTGACCGATCAGTGTTGACTTAGGTGTTGCCAGCCAGAGAATCTTGGATGTAAAAAACCTGTTGACTTCAAATTCTGATATACCTGCAACCCTAGAGTTGGTACAATCGAGGTGAGGACAGACAAGAGAACAGGCCTGTGACATGTCTTTGGTAAAGAGTAGGCCTTATATGACGTATTTCTTGATATTACAAAGCAAGCTTTCAGGCGGTTTGTTCTGTGCGATTAGAATGCGAAATTATTGTCCAAAGAGTGTTTAACAGTGTTTGATAGAGGAGTTAGAGAGCCAGCAATGCCAACGCTGGAAGGAGAAGGGAAAGAGAGCAGACGGTGCCGCCAGTCAAGAATGATTGCCTCGGGTTTATCTCAGTTTATACCAAGGGCGTTGTACCAGAACCATGCATGAACTGAAGAGAGGCACTCTTCAAGTATAATTACTTGGCCTTACCTATCCGTCGGTGACACAACAATGTGACGCTGAGCTTTATCGGCAACCTTTTGAAAATGGAATTCGAAGTGATTAGCAATGCGGCTAATTGGTGAAGTAAAGTATGTGAATAACAGAGGACCGAGAACAGACCGATTTGGAACTCCAGCAGTGCGGAACGAAGTGGTTAGACGGAATAGTGACAATTATACCCATCTGCTGAGAATGACTTATGCAAGCGAGTATACGGCGGTAAAAGCGACACTGAAACGTCTACTCAATCTAGTAGGAACACTACTATGGAAACATCCAGAGAGCCACAATATTCTTAAAGTACATGTATATCAAGATGACAAAAGATGCTTTGTTAACTTTAAGCAAGATCAGTTCCACAGACTTTGCCTTGTCGGTAACCTGATAGAAAAGGACAGAAATAACGAGACGAGGAAAAGTTTTCTTGATTCAATCATAAAAAAACTAATATTATAATAATTAATAAATTTGACATCGTTTTTTTTCAGGGCAAATATTGCCTCACATTTTTTGACAACAACAAAAATGAAAAACAGACATATCACATTTAAAAAAAATGACGATGGTACAGAAAACATACCCGTCGTGGCAGTGGAAGGTTGAGTTGTCAGAATATCTGTTGTTGTAGACGGTAGAGGCGAAGTTGAAGTAGGAGGCAGACTGGTTGATGTCGCAGCCGTCGTCGTTGTAGTCGTCGGAGCAGCGCTCGCAGTGAGAGTTGTTGTGGCCGTCGTCAGTGGTGAAGTGCCCGACGAAGGGGCCGTATGTGTAGTAGTTGATGGGGGCGGGGCGGTAGTAGTGGTAGATGGAGTGGTTGTGGTGGCTGGAGGAGTGGTCGTTGTGGTTGGAGGAGTGGTGTGATGGATGGAGTGGTGGTTGGAGGAGTGGTGAAAGAGGAGGTGGTTGGAGGAGTGGTGGTCGTCGTTGGAGGTGGTAGTGGTGGTTGGAGGAGTGGTAGTGGTGGTTGGAGGAGTGGTTGTGGTGGTTGGAGGAGTGGTGGTGGTGGTTGGAGGAGTGGGTGTGGTTGGAGGAGTGGTAGTGGTGGTTGGAGGAGTGGTTGTGGTGGTTGGAGGAGTGGTTGTGGTGGTTGGAGGAGTGGTTGTGGTGGTTGGAGGAGTGGTTGTGGTGGTTGGAGGAGTGGTTGTGGTGGTTGGAGGAGTGGTAGTGGTGGTTGTTGGAGTGGAGTGGTGGTTGGTGGTGGGTAGTGGTTGTGGTGGTTGGAGGAGTGGTAGTGGTGGTTGGTGGAGTGGTTGTGGTGGTTGGAGGAGTGGTAGTGGTGGTTGAAGGGAGTGGTGGTTGTTGGTGGAGTGGTTGTGGTGGTTGGAGGAGTGGTTGTGGTGGTTGTTGGAGGAGTGGTTGTGGTGGTTGGAGGAGTGGTAGTGGTGTGTTGGAGAGATGGTTGTGGTGGTTGGAGGAGTGGTTGTGGTGGTTGGAGGAGTGGTGGTGGTGGTTGGAGGAGTGGTTGTGGTGGTTGGAGGAGTGGTTGTGGTGGTTGGAGGAGTGGTTGTGGTGGTTGGAGGAGAGGTAGTGGTGGTTAAGGGAGTGTGTGGTGGTTGATTTGGAGTGGTTGTTGTGGGTGGAGGAGTGGTTGTGGTGGTTGGAGGAGTGGTTGTGGTGGTTGGAGGAGTGGTTGTGGTGGTTGGAGGAGTGGTAGTAAGTGGTTGGAGGAGTGGTAGTGGTTGTGGTTGGAGGAGTGGTTGGTGGTGGTTGGAGGAGTGGTTGTGGTGGTTGGAGGAGTGGTAGTGGTGGTTGGAGGAGTGGTAGTGGTAGTGGTGGTTGGTAATGGAGTTGGTGGAGTGGTGGTTGGAGGAGTGGTTGTGGTGGTTGGAGGAGTGGCCCAGTGGTGGTTGGTGGAGTGGTTGTGGTGGTTGGTGGAGTGGTAGTGGTGGTTGTCAGTGGAGTGGTTTGGAGGTGGTTGTGGAGATAAATCGTGGTAGTGGTTGGTCGGAGTGTAGTAGTTGGTGCTGGTGGAGTGTAGTAGTGGTCATGAATTGGAGTCGTGGTTGTGGTTGGTTGAGTCGTAGTAGTAGTGGTTGGAGGAGTCGTGGTGGTGGTTGTTGGAGTCGTGGGTAGTGTTGGTTAGTCATTGGTGGTAGTTGTAGTGGTGGAGGTGTCGTTGTGGTTGGAGGAGTCGTGGTTGTTGTTGGTGGAGTCGTGGTAGTGGTTGGTGGGGTCGTAGTAGTGGTTGGAGGAGTCGTGGTAGTGGTTGGTGGAGTCGTCGTGGTAGTCGTTGTTGTTGGTGGAGTCGTGGTAGTGGTGGTGCTGAGTCGTGGTAGTTGCTGGTGGAGTCGTGGTTGGTGTCGTCGTGGTAGTGGTTGGTGGAGTCGTGGTAGTGGTTGTCGTGGTAGTGGTTGGTGAGTCGGTAGTGGTTGGTGGAGTCGTAGTGGTGGTTGGTGGAGTCGTAGTAGTGGTTGGTTGAGTCGTGGTAGTGGTTGGTGGAGTCGTAGTAGTGGTTACTGGAGTCGTCGTT
>JACEVL010002051.1:0-21387 GCA_020284085.1 Aporrectodea caliginosa
ATATATGTGAAATAAGCCAAGAGCGTAAGACAAACCGGGAGCCACACATAGAGAGGTACATGGGACGTACGCTCTTACCAATGCAGCCAATGTCTAATCAACATGGATTCACGAAAGGACGCTCGTGCCTAACAAACCTGCTAGATTTGTAAGAAAATGGATGAAGGAAAAGCGGTCGACATAGTATACCTGGACTTCGCGAAGGCATTCGACAAGGTCCCACATAAAAGGCTAGGAAAGAAATTGGAAGCGAGTGGAATCGGAGGAAATTTGTTGAAATGGTTAAAACAATGGTTGAGCGATAGAAGGCAGAAAGTTGGAATAAGAGGGAAGTATTCAAAATGGTCGAGGGTAGGGAGTGGGGTGCCGCAAGGATCTGTTTTGGGGCCGTTGCTTTTTGTGGTTTTTATAAACGACATTGACAGTGGAATAGTGTCGAAGATATCAAAGTTCGCTGATGATACGAAAATGGGCAGAGGGGTGGACACGAAACAAGAGGCCGATATACTGAGGAAAGACATTGAAGGACTGCACAGATGGGCCGAGGAATGGCAGATGATGTTCAACACAGAAAAATGCTCAGTTATGCACATGGGAAAAACAAATAAAAAATTCCAATACGAAATGGGTGGAACAATACTGAGAGAAACAGAAGAGGAGAGGGACCTAGAAGTAATCGTAAACAACAGCACGAAACCATCAAGGCAATGCGCAGAGGCTGCAAAGAAAGCGAACAAAGTATTGGGAATGATTAAGAGGACAATAGTCAGCAGGGAAAAGGAAATAATGCTCGAATTGTACAAATCACTGGTTAGGCCAAATTTGGAGTACTGTGTGCAAGTGTGGTGTCCTTACCTGAGACAGGATGTAGAAAAACTAGAGAAAATACAAAGGAGAGCAACGAAGATGATAAAGGGATTCAGCAACCTGGCATATGAAGAAAGACTGAGGAGCTGCAAGCTGACAACATTGGAGAAAAGGAGAAATAGAGGAGACTTAATAGAGACATTCAAGATAGTGACAGGAAGAGACAAGATACCAGCACAGAGGCTATTTAAATTCTCAGTTGATAAGAGAACTCGAGGACACAGATACAAGATTAATAAAGAAACAGCTGGGACAATAATGCAAAGATTTTTCAGTACAAGAGTAGTTAATAGTTGGAAAAAGTTGGACGTGGAAATTGTTGCTGCGGAGTCGGTGATGGAATTCAAGAAGAGGCTCACTAAAATTGGATACTAGGTCAAGATGCATTGGATAAGACTTGAGAGAGTGGCTCTGACACAGATGCAAGTCTTCTGAGCCACTATAAACCTTGTTATGTTATGTTAATCTAATAACTTATATAGCGTCGTTGTAATAATTAATAAGGCATCTAATCGATGGTTGATCCAAGTTAAATCGATGTAAATGTCTTGTCTTAGTCCATTATGGAAGTCGGGTCGTACCTGTATCACCAGGCAGGTCTCCAGTTCGTGCATTGAAGCTACATTTCAAGACATAAAGCAAGACTGTTAAAGTCTTGCAGCAAACGTTACTGTATGCGATGCTCGATGGTCTAGCGGTTAGAGAAGTGGGAAGCGAAAGGTCGCGGGTTTAAACATTCGCGAAGTCAGATATTTGTTTCGATATCTCTAATATAGCCTACTCGCAATTCCTAATGTCGTCGTGTACTGCGAGCGCTTCAATCGTCGTCGTATCACTCTTCATCGTTGAATCAGAGACTGTAGTCTACACCATTGGTGAACAGATAATGAAAACAATTCTTTTGTCTTTCGTCTACGTTTTGGCGCGAGACTGTCGGCTGAGATATTCTCCAGCTGCCCGACCTTCATTCGCAAATAGACTACGTTTCCCATCCATGGAGTAATAATCAGCAATACTTAGTAGCATAGGTGAAAGTTAAAATGCAATAATTGGCAGCACTTTTCTTTCAATCAAATAGAATTAAAATGACAAAGGAACCGAGTCTGTTTAATTTCTGTTTCAGCTAAAATTAGAATCAGGAAGGAAATGCGAAGTGTTTTTATGACAAAGCGTTGCATTTTATGCAGGCATAAACTACGTGCTGATAACATCATTATAACAGAAAATATGTGCAAAAATAGGGTTAGCAAGAAAATCCTCCACAAGTCAAAACTTATAAAACTAATGAGCGAGACAATCCATTACAAAGAGTCTCTGATCCTCTGTTTTTTGTTGTTCATCTGCTATTGATCATCATCCTCGCTGCTCGAAGTAGGCCAATTGACTGCCAGTCATCCAACTAAATAAATTTAAATTTAATTACTTATTAACACGTAAGATCGGAATCTTTGAAATAATGTAGAACCACCACCCGACTTTGTAATATTGGACGCAGTTACTAGATCTTCCGTCGTTATCGGCCTCCAATGTACAGAGCCGGATTAACAAATGTGGTGGCCCTGTTTAGTGAAACTGTGGGGCCCACTGCCCCAGCTCCAAAGAATCACAAGAAAAGGACACACAAAACGTGTTATGTTAAAAGAATCGACATTCGTATATAATTAATTCGTGCCTTCTGTCTGTTTGTACAATATCAGTAGGTCTTATAATTACCCTGTCTAGTAGGCTATACATCTTTTACGGTTTAACGATATTACTACTAAATACTATTAAGGAGGCGGAGAATAGTAGCAGGAGAATGAGGAGCAGGACGAGGAATAGGAAAAAGAAGACCTTTAAGCTAACCCTGAGGCAGCCATGAGTATGAAGTGTTAGCGACTTCATTTTCTTAGCCTCGGCATATGAGGGCGGGTGGCCACTGGCCAGGTCTCTCCCTCGCCGTATCATCTATACTAAATAACTACTACTACTAGGAAGCTATACAGAATGGATTCGATGACAGTGAACCTGTCTAATATGGATCATCATGCTGCCCAACTCAAATCGTTGCTGTTGAGTTGTCTCTTTTCTAGATGTAGGGCTCACAATCAAACGATTAACCAATGTAACGTAATGTAATGATGTAACAAGACATTTATAAAGCGCCACTTAAAGAGTTTATCAGAAGCGCTCAACACGTGGCCATAAGTTAGTCTTTAAGAGTCTTGAGAAAACCACATAGTCACATACAGCATGTATGTATGTACGTATGTATGCATAAAACACATAATATAGCGCATTTTTAGTATCTCACAAAAGCACTTTCTCTGAGCTAGTCTATATGGTGCATGTTAAATGTAACTTAAATCTAGACTATTACATCAGGTAGCAAAACAATGCACAGTAAATAAGAAAGAGTCACCAATGGCGTTCTCATATAAGCACGGTATTAATACTAATAATTATTAAAGCAATGTTAGTATACTTTACTACTTACATCAGACGTAGATTTGTCATCCACCATAATTTTATGTGAGAAAACTCAGAGTTAATTATTGTCCAACTTAAAATATTAATGCAGCCTATAGACAATGAGGTTGAAACGTGGCGTTTTGTGCGAAAGCAAAAATTGTTGACGTATCACTAGAACTCTTAGAAAGCAACCATATTTAATGGCAAGCATTCCCGTAAAAAGATATGCATGTGTGTGCGTGTGTGTGTGTGTGTGTGTGTGGGTGGATGTGTGTGTGGGGGGGCACCAACGCCAGTCTTATCTCGAAGACTTTTCAGAACTTCGTAAATTGATCATTTCAACCTGGCAGATGTGATTCTATCAAGTCAAGCGTAACACGGTTAGTGCCGCTAATTTAAACATTTCTCAGAGGTGAGTGGATGAAAAACTTTGCAATATGTCTACTTTGACTGCGCCAACCGATTGTAAGGATAAACAAGACTGTTTATCACGGGCATCCAACGTTAGCGACCTCTGAAGTATAAACCTCTTCTCCCCTGGCTGGAAACCAGATCGGATCGACATGTGCACGTGGAATAGCTTTTCGACTTTGCTAACTGTGATTTGACAACTATTAATAAATGTCGAGTTCAAAACCAGACAGAATATGTGTATATGACATACATTATGTGTACATGTATATATGTGTTTAAGTTTATTGTATAGATCTATATCTATGTTTGTTTATAATACCCATACATTTTCGAAAGTTGTGTATTTGTATATATATATTAAAATGGGTAGTTTCGAATAATTTGTTCTGATTTTTTGATCAATTTTACTATTAGCTTTAACAAATAACAATAATGATAAAATATTGACATTTTTTCTGTTTGATTTGTGGGGGGCCCTCACGTGTGGGGGCCCCTGTTCGGCCGAACATGTTGAAGATGCCTTAATCCGCCTCTGCCAATGTAGAGAAGATTATTTCTAATAATAAAAATAATCTTCGTTTATTATTTCAAACTAACACACCGCAAAAAGTTTCAATTCATAGAATGAACGTATGATCACTAGTTATTACATGGGTCGAATATGACTTTTTAGCAGCCATGCAAAGTACCACATAATGTCCAACTGCTCATTTACCAACGCCACCTGGCGAATGAAACGCCGAGTGGACCTTTGGGAGAGGTAGCAGGAAGCGATCCCGCATCTGGTCTTCTGCTCTTCGTGCCAGAGTGTTACCATTCCCCTATTATACCCTCTGCTGTGGTGTGTCAGTTTGAAATAATGTACAAAGATGCATTATCACAAATGATACTGATCTGAACACTATAAAGAAACCTATGTAGAATCAGTTAAAAATATCTTTTCCATAACTCCCAACTGTTCGCGGATTCGTGCGACGGATGGCGATGAATGTATGTAGGTAAGTTTGCATGTACGTATGTATGTACGTGTGTATTTATGTATTTATGTAGGCATGTTTAATGCATGTATGTGGGCCTTTTTGTGGGCCTATGTAAGCATGCACGCATCAAGATACATAATATTGCGCCTTTAGAACCCCACAAAGCGCTGCACAGATGACTATCTTATTGATCTAAAGAAATGCTCTTTTTTTAAGAAGTTTAACCCTAGGGCTACCAAGCTTTTTTGTGACATGGACTACCAAGAGGGGTGGTGGTTACCACTTACTACCACCACCCCCTGGATTTTTTCTGTCTCGTTTCAGATATCATATCTTGTAATATATCTTTGGATTCAGCATTCATTTCTGCACAGAACGGTATATTTAGTTGAGCATTATGTGAATGCACCTCGAAATTACATCACTTTTAACAACGGAATCCCCTTAATTAGCGATATTTTATATTATTGCGTACATTTTGTACTTTTTGGATTTAAAAATATAAGATTATGTGTGTTTTGAAACTGATCTATGTCACATACATCCCTACACATGTTTATGTACGTATAAATATACATACATACATATATATCCATACATATATATCGGTTTACGTTGTGATGCTGTATTCAGCCATTTTCACACAGATTACGCGTATTTTATTTCTTTTGATCACTTCCGGTATTCAAAAGACAAACATGTAAGTAGGCAAATTAAGCAATACATTCCCTCTAAAGAATGGAATATGTGTTTCTCTTCCAGGAAGACAAATGAATACGCTACAGACAAAAAACTAAAGGGGGAGAGCTTCCATTCAGCAATTTTTCACGCATATTACGCGTATTATTATTTATTTTGAACACTTCCGGTCATCAAAAAACAAATTAATCAGTATGACAAAATAGCACTGCATGTCCTCTATGCAACGGCATAATTTATTTCTCTTCAAAAATAAATTATGAATACGTTATAATCGAAAAAACATGAAAAATGTGTGAAAGTGTAACCTATTTTCATACATTTTAATTTATTTTGAGCACTTCCGGTTGTCTCAGGTCAACTCAGTGACCATAGAAATGTAGCCCCACATTCCTCTATAGAATGGTATAATTTGTGTCTCTTAATATTAAATGACGGATAATATATAGTCGAAAATCTATCCACCTCTGGGGGTATACCAAGGTATACCAAATCTATCCACCACCACCCTGGTACCTCGGGTATATTGGGTATAACTTTTGAACAGTGTGAGATATCATCTCACATTTTACCTCAAAACGTGTGTAAATGAACCCCCTATAGCTACCTAAAAGGTCAAATTTTGATTCCATACGGAAAAAGTTTGAGATGAAAAAAACCTGGGGGGTGGATACCACCTCCCCCTTGGTAGCCTAAGGGTTAAATGCTAAAAATTATTCATTCACACGCCTTTAAAGTAAACTCGAATCAGAAAAAAGCGAGCCTGTGTAAATTTCTGTTTCAGCTAAAATCAAAACGAAATAATGCGGAAAAGTTTCTTGGATAACATGAAATTCAGTTTCACAGAGCATTACATTGCATGCAACACACAAAATATGGTTCGCAAGAGAATCCTTAACAAATTAAAACGTCGTAATGCGGGAGAAAATCCATTACAAAGTATTATGATTCTTCAGTTTTTGTTCATTTGCTTTTGATCATCATCCGCGCTGCACGAAGTCGGCCGGAGACATCCGACAAGTGATTCAAGGTATACCAAGAAAATGCATTATTGTAAGGACACGTAAGACATGCATAACGACAGTTGTTGAACCACCATCCTCCTCTGTAAGACTGGGCGCAGTTGCCATCTGACCATCTGTCGTTGTCGGCATCCCAGGTTGTGAATCTCATTCCGCCGAGATTTCCAATTGACGCCAGGGCTTTGTTGGTGAGCGAATCGCCGTCATTTCCGCTGAATCCTGAGAGGTGAAGGGTGTAGTTGTTGGTTTCCGAATCAAGGGTAAAGTTGCCGTAATCGGCGTAGTACCATCCACCAGTTGTATTGAGTTGCATCTGCAAGCAATAAGTGCGAAACCTTAATTCCAATATTCTATGGCATAATCGACGTGGAACCATGATCCGTTTACGTAGAACTGATAGATGAAATGCATAAGTTACTTCCTATTTGGTTAAAACTATTATTAATAATGTGATCACTTCCTAAACCACGCAAACTATTCATCCATCACCTCATCCACGTGTCGACCTGTGCCTGCAGTCAGTCGCATATTTTGCGTCCGACATATTCCTACACACGTAAGACTACGTACCCTTTGACCAGCTTTGAACCAGTGCCATCATATCGTACAAACGTCAACTTGCTAATAATAATCCGTGGATACAGAGCCGGGTTACATAGGAGACTGGCTTCAGTCTGACTATTCTGACGCTCATTTCTGGCAATCGCATATTCAGACGGCCGAGGGCATCTACACCGATGGTGCCCTATTATAGTACAACACCGGAACCTGCTTCGATTCCATCCGTGTCACGATACTACGCTTATTAGTTTTCTCACATTAAGTCGATGCCATAGATTCAACTCAAATGACACTTCTGTCACTACTTGATTATAATCGGCTGCATTCGACACAGTCGACCACGTCCTACTAATCCAGTGACTCTCTTGCAACTGGAGCTCACAGGTGGTTGAACATTACATTAAATGGCGCAATTTGGCAAGGTAGGATACGTCACCTAGGCTGGTCACCTGCGATTTAACACAAGGCTCAATGCTTGGCCATCTACTTTTTGTACTTTATAAGGCCATCGTAGTCTCTTGAATCGCCAATTCATCGGTCTTTACCGACATCCACCATCTTATGAAGATCTGGATTCGGGTTGATTTCTACATTCGGATACTTTCGAGGTTTTCTGTTGGATACGTCGAAAACTCAACTTTTCTCTCAAGCCGAAATCTCGCATAGGATCAGTTCACACAACTAACAACTCGCTAGGTTCGTACTTAAACCGTTCCTACTCAAGTTCACCAACAAAGTCCCTTGATAGCTGAACTAAGTTTCACAGCAATTCACTGCAACTTGTTAAGATCGATTCCTTTCGAAGATTAACTTCACCATATTATTTACGTGAATCATGTCTACGAATAGGCCTAGTCTGATCATTCTGAAGTAGGCTATAGTTTTCTTCTCTAAACGTTCGATTAGGAGTCAGGTGCATGTCAATACGACAGATCATCTTTAGTCGGCGGCAGCCAACACTGAACTGAAACTCTTCACACAGTAATTCGCCTCTTCAACTGCAACTCACTTCCTATTGAGCAGACAACATCTGGATATACGCTGTAGTTTTAAAATGTCCAATAGCATCACTTCACATCGACTCCCATAGTTAAAAACATTGTATCTCTGAAGACACTGGTATTTGTTGCTTGTCACTTAAATAATTGATATTGACACTAATCTCCCTATTCAACAGACATCATTTATAATGTCTGACACAGTATTTTTATAACATCACCTCACACAGACACAGACACAGACACAGACACACACACAGACACACACACACATATATATATAATAAGGTAAGATTAACTGTATGGAAGGGGACATCGTTACAGTGACACCATGATGGACCATGTGAGTCAACTAATCAAAGCTGTTTTTATTAACTGCCTCGTAGAAATATTCCAACCACAACCGACGACAGCAAGGTCAACATATGCATAGTCTCCAGCGTTTACTATTGCGTCAGCTTATTGACTGGTCTGCTGACTAGGCATCTATATCGAATATAGTTGGTGCTTGACTTTGCTGCATTCTTCTTATGGCCGGACACCATCTGCTCATGTCACTGATCTGCTTCGTGGCAACCTACACTGGCTGCGTGTTCCTTAGCGAATCACGCACAAATTGAGTTTGGCGACTGTCCTTCTCTGTGGCTGGAGCCACTGCGTCAAACCTGATCACCAGAACAATGCACTATTTCAATCGGCTCCAGAGACATTAAAATCTCAACTTAAACCTCATATTTTTCAGTATTATTTTAACAGTTGTTGACTTCTTAACTCATATACAGCGCCCGTTTCTTCGGCCTCGGCTTATTTAGAGAGCTAGATTAATAGCCTTATTATAATTATTGTTCTTTTAGTCATGTATATATATGTATGTATTTTCGTTTATTCAATCAAAGATTGTTGTCAGAACGCAACAATTGACAATAATTGTTCTGGATGTAGCAGTTATGAAACATATTTTACCTAGTTACTTATAACTAATAAATGTTTTTATACATCATAACTAAATTTTGAGAAGAGCTCAATTATCCACAGCTGTTCTGCACGCTGGGTTAAATTCCCGCCATAAAAATCACAGTTCTCTGATAAATCCTACGAACTCCGCAAACTTGCACTCTTGCAATCTCTGCACATGTTAAAGAATTGAAAGTTATTATCTGTTCTGTTCTCAGCCATCGTCGCTTCGAGGGTCGGCCGCATCATGAACAATATTCCTCCAACGTCCCCTGTCTTCCGTCAGTCTTATCATTTCCTCCATTGTCAATCCCGTCCATTCCTTTATGTTGCCCAACCAGTTTGTTCTCGGTCTTCCTCTTTTCCGTTCTCCCGGCATTGTGCCCTGCATGATGTCTTTCTCCATGCATATTTCCTCTCTTCTCATGATGTGTCCGAAATAAATCATTTTTCTTTCTTTTACCGTCTTCAGCAGACTCCTCTCCACTCCTGCCGCCCCCAACACCCACTCATTTGTCCGCATTTCCATCCAAGATATATTCATGATCAATCTCAGACACTTCATCTCGAATGCCTCTATTCGTCTCTCCTCCTCCCTCCTCAGCGTCCAACTCTCACAACCATATATACTATATAGCCACCGGCCACACCAGTGCTCTCCACAACTTTATCTTCGTTGTATTTGTTATGCCATGACTCTTCCATATCCTGTTAAGGTCTGTGGGTACTGCATAACCCTTTGCCAATCGAACTCTGATCTCTGCACCGCAATCGCTCTTTTCATTTATCGTTGAACCCAAATACGTAAATCTATCCACCTGCTCCAGTTCCTCCTGTTTAATCCTGATTGTACATTTGGTTTCCGTTGTTGTCATGACCTTCGTTTTTCCTGTATTAATTTGCATTCCATATTTCTTTCCTGTACTGTTATTATACTCGTCCAGAAATCCAATAATTGTGATTCCTCCTCTTTTCCTTAGTTATCTCGCCGCGCCAATTTTGACTGTCTGCCTGCCTAACAATTGAATCTTGTGACCTGTAGCCGATGGTGACCTTCATTATAGCCCATCCATTCTATTTTGACTAGGTGCCTGCTATTAAACTTATAACCGCGACTTGGCTTTTCTGTGCCTTGTTTAAATATATCATAAATTTCTAATCGTGATATGTAATGTAGCCTTATATAAGAAGACATTTATAAAGCACATTTCGAATTTTCCATAATTATTACAGGGATTTTTCTAGATTCTGATCGATATACACGCAAAAGACTAATTCTATCACATGGAAAGTATCCATGTCATGAATGCCAACTTCTTGCTAGTTCTTGGGGTGTATTTTTGCTGGTGACAAAGCAAACTTAAAATTAATGTGTTTTATCCTAATTTAATTATAAATTACTATCTATGAAGCGTAATTGCAAACTCCAAATTCTAAATCTGGCTATAAGGCTAAGCGCAGGGCATCAGCTTATTCATGAGTGCTGCGTCTTGTCAGAGAGGTTGTCTAGATAGACTATGTGGGTGAAGGACCATTATGCAACTATTCTACTTGCTGAAATACTACGGTAATTGGGTAAGTTTGATTACTGAATTTTCGGGTCTAAGTTTAGAAATACCTCTATGTGAAGGGTGTACACGGTTCCGTTTGTGTTGGTCAGACGATGGACTTTTTCGTTTCCCAGCCAAAACTCGCCTCGTCCTATCTCTCCAAATCCATTCTCATATTCGGTCCAGTTTCGAGAGAAGTTCAGGGATCCGTCAAAACGGTGCAGTAAGACTATCCAGCTGTTTAAGATTGGCAGAAGAACCGTACCTTCTCCCAAGCCATTGCCAATCTTTAGCTGGAAGGGAAGTCCTGTACGAGAAAATGAACGCTTTAGAAAATATGGTGAAATCTTTTTGCGACGTTTATCACTAAATTCAGCGAACAGATAGAGAAGAGGAACTCTCAAAAGTCGATTCGAACCCCAACAGCTCAGAAACAAGTGGTCAAATAAGGTTAAGGTCGTGTGGACACTTGTTAGGTCAAATTATCTCCTCAGAATACAAGATGTTTGAATCTTCGTGGTATCTATATTCAAGAACGACCTCCTCAGCCAGTGTTAATCATCAGTGTGACCACTCCTTCGGATTTTGTCCAAGATCTTGGGATTTTAGGGTGTCGACTTGGGATCTGGGGAATTTGCATAGCAATCTTGGGATTTTTTCTGAGGTCAACAGACTAGTTTCTACCGTACTTTTCAACAGCGGCAGCGAATCAGATTAGAAAAAACTCGCTCTGAAAGACGTTTATTATTTTCGTTACTTGTTAACATTGTAATTTGTTAAGTCAAGGTTATACTCCACGTTGTTTTTTTGCGAGTTCTTAGGTCGACATTTTCGTGAATAATTATGATTGTTAAAACGCATTTCATATTTCATCACAACTTTCTCGTTTTCAGTAACTTGGGATTTTTTGCTACACTTGTGGCCAATCTTGGGATTTTCTGGAAAGAGCTTGAGATTTTAGAAAATGGAGAGAGGGGTCGCACTGCTAATCATATTTACTTTCAAAAAGCCCAGACGTTTTCCTCAGCTAATCCAATTTTGTCTCTGAAATAATATTGTTTCTAAGTGGTTTAGAATACAATCATTATTATTATTATACTCGTTTATTGGTAACAAAAAAAACTGATAGTCACACCGCTATCAGGTACATTGTGAATAAACAAGAGTTACGAGAGAATGCTAGGCAATATTAAGCCATGAAACGAAGAGCTCATATTAGAGCGACAATAAGGCGAGAAATTGTTATCAACTATATAGTTAGGATTGGTGGGCGGCTGGCGACGGTCATTGAAAATTAGGCGACACGAGTTATACAAAAAGAGCGACTTCCACGGTCTCAACAATAAGACGTCGTAAAATGCAGAGTAATAGAACTACTTTTGATCATAGAACAAAAATTGAAACTGTTCTTGTTCAACAATATTTTTAAGTCGCCGGATTTTTGAATTCATTATCTCCTCGATCTTCTCGTTGCCCTGTGTCAGTTCGCCCTCAAGTTAAAAAATATCTGATTCGGATTGCTCATTCTCAATCCTCATATAGAATGTATCACTCTGCACCAACGGACTCATTCCCTGGATGTTGACCTGATTACTGCTTGACTTTGTCGCACCATCAATTGCTGCCTTGTTAATTAAACACCGCAGCTGCAGAAGTTGCCAATAATAATAATAATTATAATAATTAGATATAATAATATATAATGATACAACTATAGCGGGCACGATGTCTCTCAAATCGAAACAGATAACTATAATAGGCCTAAGTATTTTATCTCAGTAAATCCGCTAAAGTGGATGCAATAATCGTTAATCTAGAGTGCCTTGCATCTCCAAACAATTTTATGTTACACTTAAAGCTAAAACTATTAATTTCCGGAAGTATAATTATTTTAAAAAAGGCTTAACGCTTACCACTTATCGGGCAGCCAGAGAGAGGATCGCGTTTCTGAAAAAAAAACACATTGCTAATATAATAAGACATTGGTCTAAAACTGGTTAAGGATCTCTTCCATGAGATGCAATTCATCTGCTTTCTCAGCCTATTCAACATTGGATAGCAACTTAACACTTTAATGATGACTTGCATTGTTTTCCAGTCACTTTTAGTACATTATCGTCGTTAAAGAGACAAAACGGTTAGAAACCTAACTTTTTGACGTTCTCTAGCAACGCCATAATAGCAGCTAAACCACTTGCATGCTTTGCTACCAACTCTCGTCATCTTTCGGGCAGAAAGAGGTCGATCGCTATGTCTCCAAGACGAAGCGAGATCAATAAAACTTGACCGTTCGCTGCGGTTTTAAATCTGTGTAAAGTTAGGCCTACTTATTCACTTGTTAGGGTAGACTTATTATACACAATCAAGGCTGAAGGCGGCGCTTGAGAAGAACTCTTCTGACAACCATATGTATTTTTTCTTCCGTTTATGTTCGCTGTGGTTTTAATCTATGCTAACTGAACCGTGACTTAAGATAACAAATCCCTAATTAAAACTGTGAAATTATTTTAAAATTCTTTTTAGAATAATTTATGTTGAGAAATAGTCAATTTTTTATAGCATGTGAAAAACACTGAGCAGGTATCACCCCTTCCATCATGCGAATTGGAAAGCCGACTAGACTAAACGTGATTATTCTTTCGGAGCTTACCATCAAAAATGTGCAGTCGCTGTCGTAAAATATCTTCTGAGGAACGAAACTGTAAAAGTAGCACAATCGACTGGTAGCGTAGTAGCTGAAATCAATGCACTGAGGTGAAAAGCTGCATTCTGAGGCACACTTCATCCGTGACACTGCATGAAGAGTTTGTATTGCGTCTTCTGGACCTGGACAGTAGTCACGCCAGGTATCGGCAACTATGAAATAATTCTCACTAAACTGGCTTTGACAGAGGATAATAGTTGGCTGCATAATAAGCAGATAACCAAACAACCTGATCGAAAAAGCATGAAGGAATTTAGGATGCATGGCTGTGTCTGATGATTTGTAGAATGTCTCTTCCAGAGCGCTCTGAGTAGAACTGACCGATTGGCAAATGGCAGGCTGCTATAAATTCAACGCACATCGAGAGCTAAATGCTCAGCGTGTATTCTAGGCCGTAACTGTTCAGCTGCGGCATTAGCATTGTAGTAGCAGTTTATCGATTTATGTCATAGGCCAGTTGAATACGTTAGCATCGGATATTGATAGGGCCTACTGCATACCAACAGCAGTAAGCTCACAGGTGCAGTGCAACAGGAACCAAGTGGAATATCATTGCGTCCATAGATACAGTAGGCCTATAGATAGTGAAACTATATTGAGTCTACAATCACCATCATTTATTTAGTGGTAGTAGACATTGACGAAATCACGGGAGCCGTGAATTCTTTGATTTTAGGCATTTGTCGTGAATTGCTGTGATTTTCGTCAAATTATTTGAAATTAATGCCAAGCGACATTCAGAACTGAAATTTTTGTCCCAGTTTCAAAGTTTAGCAGACGAGAACTTGGGGCTACATTATTGTAACGATGGTCTTCGCTTGCAGAAACTAAGCAAACCCTTTGTACCCAACATTGACTCTGATACTTAGAGTGACATTACACAGAAACAGCGCGTCGCTTCTTTCAACTATAATACAATTATTGATATTATTACATTTATTAGATCTTAATAACTACAAAATTAATGTGATTTGATGCAGGACGTTTACACATAGCGAATGAGTCGTTTCTTATTTGCATTATCGATGTTTGGTCGAATCTTAGCAAATAAAAGCGTTATTTCATGTCGTGAATTTGCTGTGATTTTCGCTCATTTTTACAAAATGCTACCGTGAATTTTGAACTTTTTGTCGTGAATTTCTACTATATCTAATCATCATCAGTCCAATGGATTCTCTTCAGAATAATTTTTTGATCGTAGGTATACTTTTGATTCTATTTCGCCCTTTGGCCTTAAGCAGTTTCTATGCCACTCTGGATTACACGGGGTAACATTTGGAGCATGCAGGGTTCAATTTAGTGCAGAACGATCAGGACAAGCAGGGGCTTGTATTAAATGATGTTGCAGTTTGTGCATCGGTGGCTGATACAGCGAGAATTAAGTTTGCGCTTTCCGCGTGAAAATCAATAACTTCCGAACACTGAATGAATGCGACTCGAATGCTGTCAAATGAATGGATCATTAGCAACTCATCCTTTGTCTTCCCGATGCAACTATGGATGCTGACTTCCCGAGTTACACTGTCGAACGAAATACAAAACTGGACAAAATGTATCGCATCTGTGAAAGAGCAAGAATGGACGAGGCGTGGACAGTGGAGTCCAATTATCGGGGTTGATTAGAGATCCATTTGTTTTCAGATGAGAGCTTATAGATATTCTGCGGATTATCTTTCACACAAAACCTGGTTTTCCTGGCAAATTTGCATACAGACAGATCGTGTGCAAATATCGAGGGTTATGCACTGAAACGATACCATATGAACGAGAGATGGGCGCATTCATCATCCATGCCTATGCCTACTATTATGAACAGAGTGAACTAGTAACTGTCAGGGTTGTTTTATTACCTGTATGCTTTGTTAATAATATTTTCACGTTTCCATGTTTTCGATTGTGTACCTCGACTTGTTTCAACACGCATTTTCAACTCTCAGAAGAGCTACAGTTAGGCCTAGCTACGTGCTCGGACTACACAACTGCGCAACATGAATGCTAATGTAGTGTAATGTATTGTAGCAAAGCACTCACGTAGCGCCTTTCCAGTGTCTCCAAAAAGCGCTACCGAGGTTGATAGCAACATGGGCCTACATACAAACAAACATCAAACGTCAGATAAACATGCTATGATATTATTATGATGGCTTTGCCAATGCACACAGAGGTCAGGACAACCGAACAGCTTAGAAACGTTTAACACTAATAGCATGGAAGCAATCAGGGAATCATAAGTAACGTCTCTAACAGAAAAAAAATTGATCAGTTTCCTACTGCAGTATCGCATGCCATGTATTAAAACTAGTTCACACTCTCGAGTCATCGCCTTTGTAATGAGTCAATCAAATCGATCAAAACTCTTTTATTGAAGCCAAATAAAAACACATAACATTTCAAGATAAAATATCAGGATTGTCTGCTAGAGGAGTCCCAAAAGGGATCAAGATCCCGCTAACTAGGGACACCTAGAACAACATTTCAGAAATCTGAATGAGCTAAATCCTTGATAAACAGTGCAACATCAAGTTTCGTACAGCAATGCAAATAGTATAGTACATATTACACAGTAAATGATTAACTCGATTCAAAACACTATGAAAATATTAAAAAAAAACGAAAACCTTAACTAACAGTGAAAAAGAATATCCGGCAGGGTAGGTTATAGCTAATTTCCATTAATCAGGTGGGCATGCAGCATTTTTTTAAAGTAAATACAGAAGCGGGTCGGTTATGTCAATGGAGAACTGATGTTTTTTGGGGGGGATGTTAACACTTATTTATCTGCGCATCTCCCTTGCCCTACAAACATAGGATTGTAAATTTTGTAGTCGCAACTGTAGACTAAATAGAAATTCAGATGGCGTAACTTTAAAGCAAAATTACTCAAATTATCGTTATCTTACCTATATGTAGTGTAATGACAATGAACAGGAAACTAGAAGAGTCACCAGTAGAAGGTCAACACACAGATAGAGACAGAGACAGAGACAGACAGAGAGAGACAGAGACAAAGACAGTCAGAGAGAGACAGAAAGCGACAGAGAGGGAGACAGACAAAGACAGAGAGACAGAGACAGAGACAGAAACCGAGAGAGTGACAGACAGAGACAGAACCAGAGACACAGAGCGACACACAGACAGAGAGAGACACTCAGAGACAGACAGAGAGACATAGATACAGAGAGAGACAGAGAGAGAGACAGAGACAGAGACAGAGACAGAGACAGAGACAGAGACCCAGAGAGAGAGAGAGAGAGAGAGAGAGAGAGAGAGAGAGAGACTATTTCACACAAACGCACATACACACACAAGCTAGCTCGCACACGTTGAACCCAAAATATGGATTCTCATTCATGGTTGATAGATAGCACGATATTCAAGGTCTCTGGACAAAGCGTGGAGCGACGACAGGCGGTGGCGTCCGCGGAACATCGTACAATGCCACCTGTCCAGCAGTCAGTCATTGTTGAAAGATGACACGTAAAACCAAAGCCATAAAAATATTATGAAACCTATTTGGTCCCATTTGGTATGATCCTATTGTATATCCATGTTACTCATTACGAAAACCACAACTGTTATTTTAAACTGCTGTCTTGAATAGTTCCAAGTTACATAGGTGGCCCTACCTAGCGGGACTATGGTCCTTTTGGGCTCCTCCTTTTGGTACCCATTGAATGTTGTCTAGTGTAATCTATTACAGTGCCGGATTAACTTTTTAGAGGCCTGGCGCAATAAATGCAACAAAACTAAAGTAAGCCCTCTATCCAATCAAATTATCAAAAAAATGGGGGGGGAAATTAATTAGATTGAAAAACATACATGATGTGCAAGTCTGTTTATATGATCCCATGAATCAAAACCTTGGTTTGCAAGAGCACTTGCGCTGCTTGAAATAAAAAGTTTACAAGCAAAACAAAATAAGCGCCCAGTTGATGGTGAATACAAGAGCCAATGTCTGAGAATTTTATCCCCGTTTGGTGTGATCGTAAAAAAAGCAGAATCGTTTAGTTTTCTTTTGGTACTATTCAATTTTACTTTATTTCCATGTTGTTTTATGGATTTAGAGTACATGCCATCTTGATTACGACATGGTTCAGGTCCCATCTGCAGCCAATAACTGACCAAATCTTCATTTATAGTCCACAGAGCAGCATCTGTCTGTGGCACGTTTCCAACAGATTGATTCTCTTCTTTTAATGGTAGATCTATGGTAGTTTCAGATTTAGGCATATCAATGATATCATTGCTGAAATCAAGGGTGTCTGTTGTTGGCATTAGTGCTGACACTGCTGAGCGACCTAAGCCTCAACTGCATCCAGCTTCTGACGCTGAGTCGACACCATCTATAAATTGCGGCACTTCTCGTGTTTTTACTGCCAGAAATTTATCAATACTACCACGTTGCTGTTTGCCTACCTCTTCAAGTTCGCGTTTTCTTTGACGTTTCTGCCAACCGGACTCAAATTTCTTCATTTTCTTTAGGCCTACTTATTTTATTTGTTTAAAAATTAAAATTAAAAAAAGAAATAAGCAGCTACATAAACACTAAATAGTAGATAATAATATTACATGGAACATACACTGTGTCGTCTGTACCGTACGCATATCTATATTTTATTTGGTGATGGGGTCGATCCGCGCATAAATTGATTACGTCATACGTCATCATTACAGTACACAATTAATTAGTACGTCATCATTATAGTAGTAGTACTGGTACAGTAGAAGGCCTGTTTTTACAATGCCACAAAATTTTATATGCAATGCTTGTTTTAGAAATTAAACATTTTAAATAAACCGGACTGTGACTTATACATTCGATGGGATAGTCGGATTTTTCAATGTTTTTTTAAATTTTTACCCCCAAAAGAAGGCCTGGCGCAAGTGCGCCAATTGCGCCATAGTTAATCTGGCACTGATCTATTACGAATTAATCTGTTTGATTTTTTTCCCTGTGAGATGACGTTACTTTGTTATGTTGCAACGTTCTTTGGTGCCAATAAACATTTTTGATTGATTGATTGATTGATTGATTTGGATGCATAGGTTTCGTTCGGCCGGGATTTCACAGTGCACCTCGCATCCTGGCGATCCATAACATATCTGAAGATAATCGACTTTGCATTTGTTCGAGTTCATAAAAAAATTATGTGTCACCAAGGCCGTAGCCAGGATTTTGTTTCGGGGGTGTTTAGGCCTACTCGTCCTTGAGCAAGCCGACAAGCAACTGAGTCAACCGAATGTTAGTGTTAGTAAATCCATTCTTTCATTTTTAGATTATTTAATTTCGGGTGGTGTTTAGACACCCAAAACACCCCCATAGATACGGCTTTGTGTGTCACCCACGTACGGCACTTGCGCCTTGTGGATCTGAGCTGTAGGCTACATGGCTAAAATGAATGCCTTACCAGTGTGTGAAACCCGGACCAATATCTGAATACCATCTGTTGGTTTATTTACCGTGTATTACATATATATTGTATAAACAACTATTTAACATGGTTCCATAACATGATCAATCATAACTCATCATAAGAACAATCCTTTTGTCCCCATGTATTTGAAAATCATATAAAGATCCGCATTAAATTTCAACGGTTGATTTGCTAATGATTTCCCTAACCTTGTCAGGTCGGAGTGGGGTAAATAATTACCCCAGGGGGTTTGGATGCTGATTGCGGAGCAACTGTACGCATGTATAATTAATTTTGACGTTCCATTAGTTTACTAGTTTCGACCAATGACATAATTCTGACACCAAAGCCAGGAGAAATGTCATGTTGCTGGAAGAAGATTTTTGAGTCCAAAGTGTCATGGGGTAAAAATTTATCGCTCTTCGTCCTCGACGTCGTTATTTATTCATTCATAGTCAATATGTATTTCTCTCAGATAATTATTAGTTCATAAGTAACCTGATTACAGAAATAAATTACATAATCTAACCTGGAATTGAATTTTAATAGGCTTAGTTGTAGTAATTTTGAAGAGTTTACTTTACAAGATGGCGGCCAATATGGCCGGAAAAAAACAAACATTTGCATATCTCAGCTCATAAGTAAGGTAGAATAACAAAGTAAGTGTCAAATTTAATACTGTCCAAGTCCCGGATTCGATTCAGGAAGCAACAATAATGTTCAAGTATTTCCAAGATGGCGTCCAATATGGCCGCCAAAACACAAAAATATGTATATGTCAGCTCATAGGTAGCATATAAAAAGAAAAGAAATTATATGTCGAGTGTACTATTTTCATGGTCAAGGAATCGATTTCTCGTAGTGCGAATCATGTGGGATTGTTGCTGTCCAAGATAGAGGCTAATATTGCGGCCAAAACACAGAAATATGTAGGCTATATCTCAACTCATATTTCCAATTTGGCGGCCATCTTGGCCGCCATCTTGGACAGTAGTATTGCCACACTATTGTCACTACGAGATATCGATTCCTTGACATCGAAAATATTATATTCGACACTTCATTTGTTATTGTGGTTTACCTATGAGGTGAGATTTACATATTTTTCTTTTGGCAGACATATTGGCCGCCATCTTGGAAATCAACACTCGCACACTATATAATTGCCGTTACCATAAATCAACTCCTGGACCTAGAAAACATTACATTCGACACATAATAATATGTTATACTTCCTTACCTATGAGCTGAGATATACATAGGTGTCCTTGACATCGAAAATATTAAATTCGACACTTCATTTCTTATTCTAGCTTACCTATGAGCTGATACATAGATATTTTCTGTTTTGGCATCCATATTGGCTTGTGACAGAGAGGCATAGAAAGAATAGAAACTCAAGTCGTCGATTGCAAAGAGACCTGTTCCAAGATGGCGGCCGACCAAGGCGAGGCTCCCACGTTGTATTGTGGCATTAGGTGTCTAAAAACCACTAGATCACTCTGCGTGGCAATTGTAATTAGAAATTTGTGCAGCGCCACTACCAAAAACAACTGATTATAATTATGGTCCACCGGACAAATTATGTACGTCATCACCCATGAATACGGCGTTTCGATAAACTTAAATATCTATCACCGACGCTATATAAACATCAGGTGCATGTCGCAAAATACAGTTTCGAGAAAATGGCCAATAATGACCTGCTGGGTCAAAATTGTATGTTTTGAGTTTGAATCAAATTCGTGTAACATAATCACTACTTTATTCCAAAAAATTATTTGTATGAAAAGTTTTGCGTTTTAACTTGCTAAAATCACATTATTTTAGAAGATTCTGAAAAAAAGAAACAAAAACAACATTTTTGAGGCAAATTACCATTTAGCGAAAGGACCTAGCTTGGTTTACATGTAGCCTATAGAAAGGTCTGAATGTCTATTTTAGAAGATATTGCAGGAATTCCAAGACACATATAATAGGCCAAATAGCATAAAACATCTATAAAGCGTATATATATACAAGGATTGCGATTTTCTCGATATCGGTATTCTCGTGACCTAACACTTTAAATTGGCGTATCTCAGGTTCTGCTTAAGATATCGTAATGATTTCTGTATTGTTAGAAACGTGACTTCACGTTGTAGAACAAAAAGAAAGAATCTCATTTTAAAAAGATGCGACATGTGCCTAGTTTTTGATGGAGCACCTCATTGAATCGGCTAATTCGGGTGTTGCAAAATGGCCATAGCGATGTAATGTCGGCAGATCATCCCTGGAAAGTGGAGCAGAATGCATTTCATTGCGATGAGTTCCAAGCAATCAAATGGCTTTTAAGCATGTTGGATTCACTGTGTTGAAATTCTGGAGATATGGTTTCCAGGATATGAAGAAAAAACCCTTGTGGAATTAATGCAACACGACATTTGGCACAGACATTTATCGCCCAGCGTCAAAGTTTAACAGACGAGAACTTGGGGCTACATTATTATAACGATGGTCTACGCTTGCAGAAACTAATTAGACCCTACGCGTCGAACACTGACTCTGATACTTAGAGTGACATTACACAGAAAAAGCGCGTCGCTGCTTTCAACTATGCAATAATATGATTACATTGATTAGATCTTAATAACTACGAAATTAATGTGATTGATGCAGGCTTACACATACGAATGTGTTTCTTATTTCATCATCGTTGGTCGGATTTGCAAATGCGATTCATGCATTGATGATTTCCGCTACAAAATTAATAAATTTACTTTTGGGGGAATTT
>JACEVL010002052.1:0-21429 GCA_020284085.1 Aporrectodea caliginosa
AAAAATTCTTTTAAAAAATTGGGTTTTTTTTTTTTTTCTTTTTTTCTTGCTTCCCCCTTAAGGTGGTTGGGGGGGAAACCCAAAAACCAAACGTTTTTCCTTTTTTTTATGGGGTTTTTTTTTTTTATTTAAAAATTTTGGTTTTTTTTCACAGCGGATGCAAGGTCTCTGGCTATGCAGCACAGAATTTACCGGCTGATATCATTCTCGATCAGTTAAAAGGCAAGACAACGGACAAAGAAATGAAGGAAGTCCTCTACCAGGTCAACACACTCTCAGCTTGAATTTTTCTAATTATTCTTCAGCATTTTGTATTTATCATTCTGCATCTTTAATGTATGTTTGTGTCGGAGCATTTATTCTTTCAACGTTTTAACGACAAGCTGCATTGGTTTGCCAAACATTTTAGTCCATGCTCATTGTTAAAGGGTGAAGGATCTCTCAAAGATGTTAAAACGCAGATGGAATGGTACATGTTTTCAATGAAAGAAGTTCCAAAGTGTGGTCTGATACACAAGAAGGCATGATGTTCTGTGGCATGAGTCAGCAAAAAAGGACTCCAAACACTAAATGAATCTGTTAAAAGACACTACTTCGCAACTATTTCACTGAATTTATAAAGCCTTAATTTCCTGCTGTATATCTTCATAATTCTGGGAGGGGGGAAGAAAAGGAAGAACTAAAACTATGTTTTCAAAAGTGAGGGAAATAATTCGAGAGAAAACACACCAAAAATGGGGTCGCTGAAAGCAGGTGATGGACACATAATTGCGGATGAAGAAGGAATGAAGAAAAGATGGAAGGAATACACAGAAGAGTTGTACAACGAAGTAAGATAAAAGAGTAAAGTTAGAAGAAACAGATGTAACAGAGTATGAAAATGAACCGGAAATCATGGAAGCAGAGGTAGAATGGGCTATTAATCAATTGAAAGATAATAAGGCCCGGGTCAAGACGGGATACCAATAGAAATGGTAAAAGCTGGGGATGGCGTGATGACAAAGACAATAACAAAGATTTGTAATAACATATGGAAAACTGGAAAGTGGCCAGAAGATTTGAAAAGTTCAGTCTTTATCCCTTTATTTAAAAAAAGGAGACGCAAAAGAGTGTGAAAATTACAGGACAATAGCAATGATATCACACATAAGCAAAATAATATTATCTCAAAATAATACATAAAAGCATGGAGAGTACAATAGAGAGAGCTTCCTGATAGTCAAGCAGGATTTAGGAAATTCCGTGGAACACGTGATCATATTGCCAATATGAGGTGGATAATGGAGAAACAAAGGGGAGTTTGGACAGAAAGTATACATATATGCTTCATTGATTATAGCAAAGCGTTTGACTGCATTAATCATGAATTGATGTGGAAAACATTGGGAGAAATGGGAATACCGAAACACTTGATTCAACTTCTTAGGGGTTTGTACGAAGATCAGATAGCGGTGATAAGGACTGAATATGGAGATACTGACAGTTTTAGGATAAGGAAGAGGAGTGCAGCAAGGATGCATTCTGTCTCCTTTCCTATTTAATATGTATGCTGAAAGGATAATGAGGCAGGCGGGAATGGATGAGGCTATGGAAGGAATAAAGATAGCGGGAAGAACAATAAACAATCTGAGATACGCTGACGATACAACACTATTGGCGGGTAAAAAAACCGATTTGGTAGAACTAATAAGAAGGCCCAAGAGTGAAAGTGAGAAAGCAGGACTCTACTTCAATATAAAGAAGACAAAGATCATGACAACAGAGGAGGAGGACAGTTTTGTAGTAGATGGAGAGGAAATAGAAACGGTAACTAGCTTCACGTTTTTGGGATCAGTAATAGAAAAAGAGGGAAAGTGTGATATGGAAATAAATCGTAGAGTAGCGATAGGAAAAACTGCAATGAATGGTCTGGAAAAAATATGGAAGGACAAACATGTGAGTATAGACACGAAAAAAAAGATTGGTGAAGGCTCTGATCATACCAACAGTAACATACGGCAGTGAGACATGGACAATGACCAAGAAAATGAGAAAAAAGATTAACGCATGCGAAATGTGGATATGGAGGAAGATGCAGAGAATATCATGGAAAGAGAAAAGGACCAACGATTGGGTGCGCATGAGTATCGGAATTGAGAATGAAGAGACACTACAACAAACAGTGCTAAGAGCAAAGTTGAGGTTCTTTGGTCATGTCATGCGATCAGATGGATTGAAAAGGAAATGATGTTAGCATATGGAGAGGGAAGGAGAAAACAAGGACGACCAAGGAAAAAGTGGATGGACGAGATACATGAAACAACTGGAATGAATTTGGCAGAACTGAGAGATGCGACGGCGGACAGAAGGAAATGGAGAGGCTTGATCATGAAGGTCGCTAGAGTTCCAGGAACTGACAGCACAAGGTAACAAGGTAACAAGGTATATCTTCAGATTACTTTACTGCATATGAGCACAATTACATGATCCTTGCTTTGTCTAATAATGTTTGCATTATTTTCCTAGGCTTTCTTGTATGTTGAGAATGGATATTCACAACTCGTCGATGGTATCCTAGCTGAGAAATTCAATTTACAGCTACATTTGCCAGAGGTTAGTTCAAAGCAGTGTTTCTCAACCTGGGTGTTGTGAACCTGCTGTATGGAGTGCCGTGGCCAGATTGCAGAATGGGTTGTAAATGTGAAAAACTACTAATTATCACTGCTGGCATATCCCTGTAACAATTCTGTAAAACTTAAAGTAGTGTAGAAATAGTCGTAACCCTGTGGTTGAATACAAAGAGTGTTGCTTGTTATTTAAATAAATAACACACTGGAAGAAAAATAAATGAAATTAAGGCTGGGTGCCATTGACTGGATGACCTTTAGTAAGTTTTCCTTGCTCTGGAAAAGGCTGGCAACAATCGGTTCAAAAGGTTGCATAAACAGGAATTTATGCTTTACCAGTATAAGCATGAAAGGTGTTGGCAATGTTGCAATTTACTTTCCCATCTCATCAAGTATATGTTCCGGTATTTTACAGTTCATTAACTTATCTCTGACCAAATCCACATACCTATCTTCAAGGTATCTTGTCTCTGAAAACTCTTCTTGTCCACAGCTACTATAGCAGGTTAATAAGATCTTGCAGTGAATGCAGTGTTCTGCCAAGCTCATCATTTTACTTTTCTGTTACCCTAAGGTTCATAAGTTTTTTCATGGATAAATTCTCCTCTCAGACTTGAATCTTCAAAATTTTATAATTATAACTGTAATTGTAAATGCTTATTTATATAGCACCTCTTCAACAACATTGTTTGGTTCCGGGTTGTGGTCTGTCCACTTGATTTCCAAATAAACTCTGACTCTTTCATATACACCTAGTGATGTATGATTGCTTGGGAATTGTGTTAACTAGGAAGGTACAGGACAGGTACAGTCTGGGCAGCAAAGAATGGACATACTGCAGCGACTCAAGTCAATTGATGCTCAGTTACACGGAGGAACTACAGCCCTTGTTGCCTTGATCGTCAACAATAAACTTTACGTAGCAAACGTTGGTATGTTTGAGACACAGCAGTCATTACTAGAAGGATGTTCATTTTGTGTGGTTGGCATGATGGTTCCCTAAATGGGCAGGTGTGGTGATAGATCTCACCTGAGTAACTCACTGAAAAATCAACAGATGACATACGGTCGCTACTTTTATATTTCCCTTAATTAACATAGCTGGTGGCATCCCCAAAGGTTAAAATCTTGATTTGGGAAATTGCTTTTTCACAGAAGGTTTCTATGAGATTGCTTTTCTGATGTGGTTTACTGATGAGGGTAGCTGTTGAATTGCCTAACCTTGTCAGAGTCTTAATCTGAAAATACCTTTAAAAGTATAGTTAGAGTAGCCTAAGTAGCGTCTGTTACGAGATAGAGACTTTGTCTTAGGTTATGTCACATAGTTTTGCTAAGCTATTAGCAAAACTATATGACATAACCTAAGACAAAGTCTCTATCTCGTAAAACATTTGTCACACAGACGCTTTACTTAAATTTATTTTTTATCTATTTGATGAACTATGTACACCAAAATGCGGTTAGCAGTTGGTTTTTCAATAAAGAATATACGGTACTTACTTTTACTTACTTACTATTATCTATTCTATTACTGAGACTGATTTTAATGATTGACTTGTGAATGGTGTATTGTTTAATAGGTTGCAGCCGAGCCCTGCTCTGCACCAAAGACACGGACGGCCGTCTTCACGTGACGCAGCTGACCAATGACCACAACCTCGAAAACCAGACGGAGCTTGACCGCCTGGCCAGTCTCGGACTGGACAGTGAGAAAATCCGACGATGTGGTAACCTTGGTGGGCATGGCTACACTCGCAGTATTGGAGATCACTTCCTCAAAAACAATTACCAGGATATTGAACTTCTACGGTAACTTGGCAGATATCCTTCTTTGTATAAACTTGTCTTCCTGTGCTTTGAAAAGTAGTTATGCTAATTTGTAATAGTGTTTGCAGTTTTATAACTCTTGAGATTGAGCAGTTTCTTACCCTTTATCTTCATTGAGCTGCGGCTGTGTCAAAGTTATTGCACACAAATTAATTATGAAAATGGCAGATAACTTTTTAGCTGTTGTTGCTACTATTTGCTACTGCTTTATGATACTTGATAAATTATACTGCGTGATAAAGAGCAGAATTTGTTTTTGTGAAGCTCTTATACTGTATTTGAGGCACTGTGAATAGCTACCCTAGAAATGTTTGCATGATATGAGAAATGTGAATGAAGGTGTTGTCATTTTTAGACCGTCCCGCTCAGCGCCGCTGATTGCATTTCCTGAAATAAGTGACGGATTTGAGTTGAACGAGTCTTGCGCTTTTCTCGTGCTCATGTCAGACGGACTGCACAAGGCGCTCGCCGACTCTGGCATCACGGAGCATGCCAACATCGCCGTGTCACGCATGATTGCCCAGCAGTTCGCTGTCCAGTCAACGCTTAACGGAGTGGCACAGGCAGTCGTCGACCAAGCCGTGCGTATCCATCACGACACCTTCATGACGGCGACGGACCCTGCGCGTCGTCAGCGTTGCCAGCGTCGTGACGACATCACCCTCATCATCCGCAGCTTCGACTACCCTCTGCCAAACGCGACTACAGTCGGAAGCCCTGGCTCAGTCTCTGGGTTCGGTTCAATGTCTGTTCCTCCCCTGCCACCACCTGCCTCCATGACTCCACTTTCTCTCATCATCCCGACATCGTCCGAAGTGCTTGCGGCACCGCAAGACTCGTCGCCGTTCTCGCGAGCATTTTTCAGTGGTGCTAGGTCGACGCGGGGTCGTACTGACCAAAGTACACTTTACAGCACTAACGAGGATTCGATGCGAAGTCGGGACAGCGGTTCTTTCAAGCGGAACTCGGCAAAGGCGCCCAATCATCTTCCGCTTGACGAGCAGGGGCGGATCGAGCCGTACATCAGTTTCAGCGAGTTCTTTCGAGCCGTTGAGGAGCTGACGGAGGCGCAGAGGGAGACCCTGGAGGCAGAGACTGAACCAAAGCCAGACTTTGAAGCAATTCCTGAGGAGAAGGAACCGGGTTCTCTAACATCCAACAAAAGTGCTGCAAGCCAGAGACATGAATAGTTTGGTAGAGGTCGTCGTGGGTGGGTCAAGGTAATAGGCGCCGCCACAGGATAAAGTCTTAAGCTGTTTACATTGTCACTTTACATCAGTATTGGGGTTATTACACCTTGTAGAGTAAAGATGTGATCATAATTAGAATTATCAATGATACATGTATACTATAAAAACAAATAACAATAATGACCTTTGTTTTGTTGTCTGTATCGAATGCTGTGATGTCTATCTGTGCGCAATGTGCTGTGCTTCTGTTGTTTTAAAAGGCACCTTCTCAAGGCCAGATTTACCAGTTGGTTTGAATTGTTCTTTATTAGAATACCAATTGCCTCATAGCTACCTTGGGTCTAAAATTAATAAAAATTGCAATATGATGCATACACGAAACACTGGTGGAGAAGGGTTGTTCAGTCCGGTCCAACCTGTTTGCCAAGGATAGAGATGTAAGGATATCTCTGGATTCACCAGAGTACACGAGGTCAGAAGAGAGGTTTAGCCATGCACCTGCCATCAGGCGCGTAACCAGCATTACGCAATTACAAAACTGCGTAAAGATTTTAACAGCTCTCAAAAACTGCAAACCGTTTAGATTACTTATTGACATCCTAGATTACTATTATTCGTTGAATTTCTATTGTGCAGACTTTGTTATTGTGAGGTCGGCAAAACATTTTCCTTGTGCGGACGCTAACTCATGACTGGAAATTCACGTCACACTTTGAAATTTCGATCACAGACCCACAGTAGTTTAAATCATCGTAGGCTAATGTCATATGTTCCACGCAATGCCCAGTACATAATTTTGTTGATTCAGAATGTGAGTTCAGTAAACTCAAGACAGTATTGTCGCAGAATGTCATGCGGGCAAGTTCTATACTATATTGCTTGACTTGAGCGCAGACATCAGTAGCACAGAACAGATATCGATCTGCTTATCAAAGTTGATGGCGATAACAACCCCGGTTCTAAGAATGTGGTAAAAGAATAATTTACAGCTTTCATCCCAACTCGTGACAACACTGGCGAAACTTATGCGACAATCGTCGAGCAGCAGCTATCTGAGGTCGGACTCGAAAAGAGCAACTGGAGGAAAGGGAGGAAGAGAGCGAAATGGAGGAAAGGGAGGAAGGGAGCGAAATGGAGGAAAGGGAGGAAGAAAGCGAAATGGAGGGTAGGGAGGAAGAGAGCGAAAAGGAGGAAAGCGAGGAGGAAGAGAGCAAAATGGAGGGTAGGGAGGAAGAGAGCGAAATGGCCGAAAGGGAGGAAGAGAGCGAAAAGGAGGAAAGGGAGGAAGAGAGCAAAATGGACGAAAGGGAGGAAGAGAGCCGAAATGGAGGAAAGGGAGGAAGAGAGCAAAATGGAGGGTAGGGAGGAAGAGAGCGAAATGGAGGAAAGGGAGGAAGAGAGTGAAACGGAGGAAAGGGAGGAAGAGAGTGAAACGGAGGGAAGAGGAGGAGGAGAGCGAAATGGAGGAAAGGGAGGAAGAGAGCGAAATGGAGGAAAGGGAGGCAGAGAGTGAAATGGAGGAAAGGGAGGAAGAGAGCGAAATGGAGGAAAGGGAGGAAGAGAGCGAAATGGAGGAAATGGAGGAAGAGAGTGAAACGGAGGAAAGGGAGGAAGAGAGCGAATGGAGGAAATGGAGGAAGAGAGCGAAATGGAGGAAAGGGAGGAAGAGAGCGAAATGGAGGAAAGGGAGGAAGAGAGTGAAACGAAGGAAAGGGAGGAAGAGAGCGAAATGTAGGAAAGGGAGGAAGAGAGCGAAAAGGAGGGTAGGGAGGAAGAGAGCGAAATGGAGGAAAGGGAGGAAGAGAGTGAAAGAGAGGAAGAGAGCGAAATGGAGAAAAGGGAGGAAGAGAGTGAAAGGGAGGAAGAGAGCGAAATGGAGGAAAGGGAGGAAGAGAGCGAAATGGAGGAAAGGGAGGAAGAGAGCGAAAGGGAGGAAAGGGAGGAAGAGAGCGAAATGGAGGAAAGGGAGGAAGAGAGCGAAATGGAGCAAAGGGAGGAAGAGAGCGAAATGGAGGAAGAGAGTGAAATGGAGGAAAGGGCGGAAGAGAGCGAAATGGAGGAAAGGGAGGAAGAGAGCGAAATGGAGGAAAGGGAGGAAGAGAGCGTAATGGAGGAAAGGGAGGAAGAGAGCGAAATGGAGGAAAGGGAGGAAGAGAGTGAAATGGAGGAAAGGGAGGAAGAGAGCGTAATGGAGGAAAGGGAGGAAGAGAGCGAAATGGAGGAAAGGGAGGAAGAGAGCGAAAAGGAGGAAAGGGAGGAAGAGAGCGAAATGGAGGAAAGGGAGGAAGAGAGCGAAATGGAGGAAAGGGAGGAAGAGAGCGAAATGGAGGAAAGAGAGGAAGAGAGCGAAATGGAGGAAAGGGAGGAAGAGAGCGAAATGGAGGAAAGGGAGGAAGAGAGTGAAATGGAGGAAAGAGCGAAAATGGAGGAAATGGAGGAAGAGAGTGAAATGGAGGAAGAGAGCGAAATGGAGGAAAGGGAGGAAGAGAGCGAAATGGAGGAAAGGGAGGAAGAGAGTGAAATGGAGGAAAGGGAGGAAGAGAGCGAAATGGAGGAAAGGGAGGAAGAGAGTGAAATGGAGGAAAGGGAGGAAGAGAGCGAAATGGAGGAAAGGGAGGAAGAGAGCGAAATGGAGGAAAGGGAGGAAGAGACCGAAATGGAGGAAAGGGAGGAAGAGACCGAAATGGAGGAAAGGGAGGAAGAGAATGAATTGGAGGAAAGGGAGGAAGAGAGCGAATGGAGGGTAGGGAGGAAGAGAGTGAAAGGGAGGAAGAGAGCGAAATGGAGGAAATGGAGGAAGAGAGTGAAAGGGAGGAAGAGAGCGAAATGGAGGAAAGGGAGGAAGAGAGCGAAAAGGAGGAAAGGGAGGAAGAGAGCGAAATGGAGGAAATGGAGGAAGAGAGCGAAATGGAGGAAAGGAGGAAGAGAGCGAAATGGAGGAAAGGGAGGAAGAGAGCGAAATGGAGGAAAGGGAGGAAGAGAGTGAATTGGAGGAAAGGGAGGAGAGAGCGAATGGATGGTAGGGAGGAAGAGAGTGAAAGGGAGGAAAGAGAGCGATGGAGGAAATGGAGGAAGAGAGTGAAAGGGAGGAAGAGAGCGAAATGGAAGAAAGGGAGGAAGAGAGCGAAATGGATGAAAGGGAGGAAGAGAGCGAAAAGGAGGAAAGGGAGGAAGAGAGTGAAACGGAGGAAAGGGAGGAAGAGAGCGAAATGGAGGAAAGGGAGGAAGAGAGCGAAATGGAGGAAAGGGAGGAAGAGAGCGAAATGGAGGAAAGGGAGGAAGAGAGCGAAATGGAGGAAAGGGAGGAAGAGAGCGAAATGGAGGAAAGGGAGGAAGAGAGCGAAATGGAGGAAAGGGAGGAAGAGAGCGAAATGGAGGAAAGGGAGGAAGAGAGTGAATTGGAGGAAAGGGAGGAGGAGCGAATGGAGGTAGGGAGGAAGAGAGTGAAAGGGAGGAAGAGAGCGAAATGGAGGAAATGGAGGAAGAGAGGAAAGGGAGGAAGAGAGCGAAATGGAGGAAAGGGAGGAAGAGAGCGAAATGGAGGAAAGGGAGGAAGAGAGCGAAATGGAGGAAATGGAGGAAGAGAGTGAAAGGGAGGAAGAGAGTGAAATGGAGGAAAGGGAGGAAGAGAGTGAAATGAAGGGTAGGGAGGAAGAGAGAGTCAATACATTTGAAATCATTAATGTGTGAAATACGTACCTTGTAAATTGTAAGTGACCTATCTCAGATTTGACTGTAATTTTTGGTATTTTATTGTTTGTTAATTATGTTTGTACATCATATTGAAATTGTCAGAAGCCTATCGCAATGTATCTGCATTCTGCATTGGATCATCATCATCATCATCACCACCACCATCGTCAGTTTCTGACGCCAGCCATTTGGCGGCGATGGGTACGAAAATGATCTCCATTTTCCTCGGTCATTTTTCAAGTCCATTGTTTCCCTTAGTGTCAAAGTGATGTTTTATCCTCATTTATATTGTTTATCCAGCGTTGCTGGCTTTGCCTTAGTGTCTTTTCCCTTCGAATCTTGCATGTAGTGCAGTGTGTGGTATTCGGTCAACTGGCATTCTCTCTATAATTATGTCGAAACCATCGGAGTCTTCGTTGAACGACTTTGTCTACATTCTAACAGAGTTATTTCGATCCATAATGCTGTCTAATGCCAGCGTTTCTTATTTCTGAAGTCTTGATCCCTGCGATGTTCCGCAGTAAACTAATTTCTACTGTAATAATTCTTTACTTGTCTTGCTTTCGCATTGGCCAACATTCCGACCCGTAGACTAGAGGCAAATCGGTTGTATCTTCGTCTCGTATAATTAATTATCTTGTCTGTTTTTTGGTCTTGGTAAATAGTAGTAGGATTGCAAGGGGTGTTCAGTCACGAATGAGGGAAGTTTTTCGCCTCGCAAGATAAAATTATGAAATTATATAATTTCCCAAAGAACTGATGTAAAATGTTCTTACTTTTAACCAAAAAGATGGCCTCCAAAATGCACCATTGCAAACCCAAAATAAAAAGTTCCTTACAGCCCTTTCCCAGACCCCTCCCCTCAGAGAGGTTGGAATCTGCGTAATTTTCGGGAAGTTCTGGTTACGCCACTGCCTGCCATACCTACAAAGTCGCGGTAAGTAAAGGATCTTCATTAAAATAACCGAAGCCATACAGCTGTGATTTGGTATCCTTTTTTACTTAGTAACGTAGCCTACATGTAGTCATTCTTGCCACGCAGTAAGTTATGTATCGCTGCTTAACAACTTGCCTCTTGCGGAATTGATATAACGCCGGTTGATAAGCTGTCTCTTTAATGCTGCTTTTGTGTCTGGTAGAGAAATTCAGGAGATTTGCATTCACTTTACTTGTGCTGACCAAAGGAAATCTCAGGCTTCATCGTATGATATCAGTTTTAAGGTTGCAGCCGCTGGCGTGATCTTCTAAATGGAATTATATTTTTTATTTAAGTCGGACTTTCTTTGGCAAGATGAAAAACAGCGATTCAAGAGAAAAACCAGTATTCAAGTGCAAACAATCAAAATTAATCAGCGAACTTACATAACCTAGATGTTAAACAAAGTTACTTGTGCTTCAAATAATAAACTGAATTCAAGATATCGTGTGATCGTAAACTAAATATAGTCCAAATAAATAAAACTCAAGGTAGTTGGAATACATTGCAACTAAATTAGTATTGTATTGTAATAACATAATGCAAGATATTAGGCATTACTTATTAATTAATTATCGGCATCGTTAATTTTAATCTGCTCTGTCACCAGTTAGCCTTACAATAGAGGACCAAATTAAAATAAATGTCCGATTTTAAAGTCTTGTATATATACCAACGCACAATCCATCTCCCATTGTCGGAGATGATCCAGGCAAGGAGGCTCCGACAATTCGGACACAGTGCACGCTGCCAGTAGGACCTGGACCATGCTAGGGCCTTTCGAGTAATGATTTCCGACCTTCTGAGATGTTGGAAAAGACCAGTTGGACGCCCTCACCACACTTGGACAAGAGAAATGGAAGCCGACCTGCCCCTCTGAACTTTGGGTTATACATGGCCTGGAGGCGAGCCTCAGACGGCTGGCTGAACGTTGTGGAAACCGCAACGCTCCAAAAGGGAGAAAGCCACAGATGATGTTGGTAAAAAGTCATACGAATGGAGAAAAAATTTTAAACGGCAATAATAGTACTGTTCAGATCTAGTCTCCGCCTGACGGACGCTCTTTAATACTGGGTCCATAGATAACTGCTTAACACCTCAGAGGCTCAGTGGCAATATTATTATGCGGTCCACCGTGAACTCAATTAACGTGGCTGTGCCAGAAATGCTTTGACTAGTTTGTAAGCGTAGAAATAGACGACAGACCATCTTTACCCAGGAAGAATAAATAATTACGTTGGGCCATTTTCACCTGGTAATTTTCTCACTAGCAGTGTTTAAAGTGGTGAGAGAACGGTGGGAACGGCGTTCCCACTGCTCTCGAAATTGTTTTCCTTGCGTTCCCACTGCTCACCATGCAATAGAACCATGATAATACATGCCTTCCAGTAAATCTCCTCTTCAGAGTTCCCACTGCTCACCCAAACCACTTTAACCACTGCTCACTAGAAAGATTGGTACTGCATTGAAAGAAGCCATCTGTCTATCTTTACTGCAGATGGAAAGTACAGAGGCTATGAACTTGTCAGTTTGCTCAGCGCGCCATATTGAGAAGGATTAGCGCTAAGAGAATTCGAGGATATTACCAATAATTGTTTGTTACAGATGTGAAGCTATTCGCTCTAGCTAAATTTGGACGTAGGTCTAAGCCATCATTGTAATTATGATGTTTCCTGGAATAGGCCTACGTCATAGTTATTTCAGACACTCCGACTACGTGTTTCCGGAGCTGAACGTCGAATATGCCGTATGAGACGATGTGGACTTAATTCGGTCTTCTCGACGCCATGATGGAGAGTTATGACTTAACTATGCATCAGTCATGTTTAATACATCAGCCGCAAATCGCTGTTGACCAATGTTTTTCATCGGGTGGTTTGCTAGGCAATGACCAGTTTCTTCAACCAAAAGGAGGTTTACTGGGCAATGACCAATTTTGTCAACCAAAAGACGTTTGCTGGGCCATGACCAATTTCTGTAACCAAAAGGGGTTTACTGGGTAATGACCAATTTCTTCAACCAAAAGGGGTTTTCTCTGCATTGTCAAATTTCTTCAACCAAAAGGGGTTTACTGGGCAATGGCCAATTTCTTCAACCAAAAGAGGTTTTCTCTGCAATGTCAAATATCTTCAACCAAAAGGGGTTTACTGGGAATGACCAATTTCTTTAACCAAAAGGGGTTTACTGGGCAATGACCAATTTCTTCAACCAAAAGGGGTTTACTGGGAATGACCAATTTCTTTAACCAAAAGGGGTTTACTGGGCAATGACCAATTTCTTCAACCAAAAGGGGTTTACTGGGAATGACCAATTTCTTCAACCAGAAATGGCTAAATGGGCAAAAAATGACCAATTTCTCTTTTGATCAAAAGGGGTTTCTGGGCAATGACCAATGTTTTCCTTACAAAGGGGTTTAAGGGCAAAGACGAATCTCCGATGAAAATGGTTTTCTGGTTTGACTTTAAGTGTCGTCGTCTTCGTCTTTCTTCTTCTTGAAGAACCCATCGTCCGTCGTACATTCCTTGACCGTGATCGTCACATCCTCACAAGACACATCCGTTATGCTGACCTTATCAAGGACGGACTTCACTTCCGGAGAAGGCTTCCAGTAGCTCACCTCCACCCTGCTTCCCTCCGTGCAGTCCTCGCCCTCTACGTCCTTAGCCATGCTCTCCTTGACCTTGGCCTCGTTGACCTTCACCTGGACGTCATCATCCTCTTCTTCCGTCGTAGAGTCCGGTTCGCATAACGTTGCGGTGGCGGTTTTTGGTGGTTTTCGGCATTTCACGAGATGTCGCTTCTCCGTTTTTCTTCTCGACTTCCTTCGCGTCACTTCCGGGCTACTGTTTTCCGGCCACGTCATATCCGGATCATCCTCCGTGTCGTCATCGTCGTCGTCACACCCGACGACGCGACGAGCGGAAACCGACTTCCGCTTACGCGACGTTGACGTCAGACCCCTGCGCCATCTGCTGGCGCGGCGACTGCGGAATTTTTTCGCTTCGGGCATGCGCGATGACCTCGTTCGTGAGTTGAGAGGCTGCGTCGTGACCTTGGTGCGTTTGCCATGGTGACCCTGTTGTCGTCGGTAGAGAGATTCGGAAGTGACGGAACTGGTGGAAGTGGTCGAACCGGATGTGATGCTGCCGTCTGTCGACTGTGTGTTGTCGGTGTCCGTGTCGCTAGAGGTCGCTTCGTCAGTTATGACGTCTTCGTTCTTCATCTGTCGGCGCCGCAATTCGGACGGAGAGTCCGGTCTCTTGCGCTGGACAAAGACAATCAACATAAATTGACCACTCTTAAGTATAAATGGTATACCCCGCAGCCGATCGAGTCGATCGATCGAGTCGATCGTAAACTCGGCCAAGTCGAGTCGATCAATTAAATTGACGATTCGATTGACTCGACTAGTTAGAGGTTCAAATCTGAACCTCTAACTAACTTCTGTAATCGTGAGCATTTTCAAGTTTCTTGAACTAACTCTAATTCATTACAAAGATTTATATAGCGCCTTAGGCGCGGATGTAATAGAGACATTAGACTTCCTCTAGTTAGTCTAGTACCTCTACTGCTGTTTTATTTGTTGAGCTGGTAGTAATTTCTGTACCTTACTGTAGGAGATTCCATTGTAGCCTAGCTGCCTAGCTGATCAAGTCGACAGATTAGGCGAGGCTTAATCCTTACAAGTCAACCACAGGCACACACGATATTACTATAATACCTGAAATGCTACTTACCAGTTCAATTACAGTGTTACAGTTTGAGGAAGAGTGTGCAATTGAAATTCATGAGTAATTTAGGTACTGGAATATAAAAATGCAACAGTCGTCAGCAGTTTTGGCCACTAGACTATACAGTCCAAGTCGACAAAGTCGATCGAGTTGATTGTCGGCCGAGCCAAGTCGATCGTAGCCTATACACTCGACTCGATCGACTGTGGATTATAATAAATGGACAACACACTGATCACACAGCACAACACGACTGTATATTATTTTTCTCTGCACTCTGAAATCCTAGAGGATTGGTGGCTGCTTTCTAATGCATCGAATTAAACCCATGTCGAACAAAAAGTAATCACGGCCTAGAACTGCACAGCAATGACGTAAGTAGACAACGCTTTTGCGAGCTACTTAAAAACCGTTATATTAAGTGTCATGACTCACTGACTGACTGATCGACTGACTGCTTGACTATATGATTTTGACTGACTCATTGATTGACTGATTGATTGACTGATTGATTGACTGATTGATTGACTGATTGACTGATTGATTGACTGATTGACTGATTGATTGACTGATTGACTGACTGACTGATTCACTGACTGATTCACCGACTGACTGACTGATTTACTTACTGATTCACTGACTGACTGAAAGATTGACTGACTGACTGACTGACTGATTGACTGACTGACTGACTGACTGACTGACTGACTGACTGACTGACTGACTGACTGACTGACTGACTGACTGGCTGGCTGGCTGACTGACCAACTGACGGCTAGCAAGCATCCGGTGGAGTCAGCACAGGGTCAGCAACTGGCACGTTTTTCACTCTGTTTAGTTTTTCATAGCCAAAAACTGGTTTTATAAAACTGCATTGTGAGTCATTGCTGCTTTTCCCCAAACTAAACGATTCGTGAGAATTGTACAAACATTTCTCTTATCGACGTAAACGGCCTTTGATGCTACACTTGTTGTTAAACCGTTGGAATTCATTCTCTCCCACAACAATGTCGTCCCAGTCTGGACCGGTTACCCAAACATTTTCATCCATTCCTTCATATGAACTTCTCTCTGTTTGGCGGCCTCCAGCTGCACCAATGTCTCCGTATTTTTCTGTGCCGTTCTGCTTTCCCCAATCTGTGGTTCTTTCCCACTCAATGTATGTATACATACTCTGCCACTCTGTTATTGGGTTGGAGAATTAAGCAGTAATTATGCGTCGAAAGCGGTCTGTGTATAGCCTACTGCTGCCCGATAAATCTCAACGAAGGTTAGAGCAGAACAAAGATTTGTAAGCCACATGTCTATTTCGATATACTTTGCATTGAGTCGTTGATAAGAAATTTCAGACGAACTGTTTATTATATACATAATATACACTGTATAATACTGCATGTATAATTGTATATACAGGCGTATGTATGTATATATAAGGAATATGCGTACAAGTCCTGTTGCGATTAATAATTGAACAGACGGCCACGCTGAGCAGCCTTTGATAGGAACCTATTTCCCAACTGTACATGCCTATTGCCCTCCGGGGAGGTTTGAAATATGTTGATGCAGTGCTAGACTGTGCATGGTGTAATTCAGGTCATAGTAGTCGATCTCATGATCTGTGTTTAGTTAGTGCAGGAATAGTGTAAACACACTTTACTTCACAAGGATTATATATCATATGAGATTACATCTATGGCTTACTTACATATATATAATTATAGGCCTAGTGCAGAATGCTGCGATCCTGAACGATTACGTCATCGTGCGGTAAGCCAGTGACGCTTTTTACATCCATTTCTAACAGAGGCTAAATTTAGCTAGGCTTATTGGTACCCATAATATTATTATTTCAAAGATTTGTGTTTCAGGACACAGGGGGCCTTCACGTGCATTTAAGCTTATATTTCTGTGGCGAACGTGGCCGGTCTAAGACTGTCAAGTTGGGCTGCAGAATGCAAACTGAAACTCAACCACAACAAATCCTAAAAGATGTTGATTCACCGACCTAGGAGTGGGCTTGACCAACCTGGCACTGTCTACTGTCCTACTGTCACGCCGGTACTGGAAAGAGTTACCAGTATGGTGATCCTGGGTGTGATAGTCTCAGATAGTTTAGGTTTTGGGGTTCATGTCCAGCGCATATGTTTTCGGACGCGCCAATGAACACTTGATGCTCATGGCGTGCATGGTCCTCACCTACACAATGTGGTGAGGGTAATAACACTGGATGCTATATGCCTCCCCAGCTTGGTTGGGCTTTATTGGCCAGCGCGACCGGGACCGGCTCAAGTCCATCATGCGCCACCTTATCCGATTCCATTACCTCCCTGAGGATACTCCCTACTTTGAACAGCTATATATGTGCATACTTTGAACAGCTATGTGCACAGGCGGATTCCAGCCTCTTTACTGATGTCCTGGTGGATGGGGGGGGGGCATGTACTACATGACCTGCTCCCATTGGTCAAAGCCGCTTCGTACTAAGGGCGCCAACGAGCCCATAACCGCACATTCCCTCCGGCAGATGGCATGATGAGAAAAAACGTTCATCATTAGGATGATACGAGGCCTTATAATAATGAGGGTTTAGGATACTACATGTAGGCCTATGTGTGACTTTAGAATATTTGACTGTCTTGATCAGCTCAATGGATGATGTACATGTATTGTATGTTTATTACCATGCCTGTACACCAAAATGCGGATATATAGCAATTGGTCAGTTAAAGAATATTCTTATCTTTATCTTATCTTTAAGGCATGTTCCGATTGTTATCCAAACAGGGCCTACCGATGTGAAGGGTACTCCGAGTTCTGGGCCGCAAATTCTTTTAACAGTTGAAATTGGCGGGCATTATTTACTTACTATTTTGGCCAAATGACACGAGTGACGTTGCATTAGCTGGAGGAAAGGGTAGGGAGAGGGAGAGGAAGGTATGGATCATGGCGCCGCCAAATTAGGGTGGAAAGTTCATAGAAAGGTTAAGGTAGGGCACGGTATGTAGCAACGTTACAGCGTTGATCGTTTTCATTTACTGTGATATAAATTATTTTTAGTGTAGGCCTAATGTAAATTGAGTCACTGTACGACGAGAAAAGGAAGGTATGAGGTAGAACGAGTAGATCTAAGTGCATGTCAGAAACAGCGAGTAGGCCTCTCCGGTGTGATATATCTTCAGTGTACCGGTTTTAAGTTTATTAACCCACCCTCGCATGTAGGAAGCGACCCTGTAGGCCTATAATCGCTCGCAAATACACGTTACAAACGTAACTTTTATTAGTCATAATAGTCAATATACTTTTAAACCAGCACTGAAACTTCTGAAAGTAGGCCTATATACACTCTCCGACATAAAATGCATGCGCTGGATTTGGTTCCGCTGGTGGAGAAATCCACCATTCATTATACGTTGGGTCTAACGGAAACGAACCAACCACCCATAAACGTTGGTCGATTTTTCCACCCCTTATATAAACAGCAGTTTCACTGAATCATGAATCCACCTTTTACTTTGTGCAGTGCATAAGAAAGTCTGCAGCGTTTGAAGGTGGATTGTCTGCTTCTTCGCATAAGCGCATATTTTATAAACGCTCGGAATCTCGTTTACATCTATTTGGTATCTGGTTACGTTCAGTGCACAGATACTATAACGGAAATGTATCACAATATAGCCTACCTGAGTGCGATTGTAAAGTCTTTGGACAAAACATGCGATGGAGGAATGGACCATACTGCGAGCGGACATGGCCGAAGATAAGGATGAGATATTGATAGAGGATTGAACGAATGAACCCGCTATAGGGAGGCGAGAGGGAAGGTTGGGGTGGGGGTAAAAGAATAACACTGGACCTACCTGAGATGTTCTCTGTGCCCTGTTTCTTCTCCGGCTTCCACATTCTTGTTCTTGCTGACTACAGACGAAGAAAAACAGTATCTCGTTTTATTTTGTTAGAGCGTCCAAGAGAAAATAGAAAAAGAAAGGAGTCAGTCGCATTCTCTTAAGCCGAAGCAGAGAGATTGGTACATGTATACAGGGTGGGCCATTAAAAATGAGAACATCGCGTTTAATCTTAATCATTTATTTAATTAATTTCTTTTTTCCTTTCAAAATGCAAGTAATTTGTTGCTAAATGTTATATTCTGTGTTCGCTTCGGTTTTCAACAATTTCTCCTAAAAGTCTGCCCAACGCGATCGATTATAATAGTGCTCCTGTCTATAAATATCTTAGACTTTTTTCGCCAATCCTCAACAATGGCCAACTTCAGTTGTTCTCTTGTTGCAAATTTATGACAAAGGTAGATTTTTGTTTAAGGGCGCCCCAAACAGCATGGTCTACCGGGTTTAGGTCTGGGCTCTTTAGAGGCCACATGTCTGATTCGATGAAAGTTCTCCTGATGATAAAAGTTGAGTGCTTCTTGCTGTGTGTAGAGGAGCTCCGCCCTGCTGCAACGTCCAATTGTGACGATTGCAAGTTGCTCAGGAAGTAAACCTCTTTCTAGAACTTGATCACAATAGTATTTACTGTTTACTTTGACTCCGGTTCCAAAAGACAATACATTGGTTTTTCCCATCCGAGACACACCGACCGAAACCAAAGATCTTGGAGTCTTCGACTGCCGAAACCATGATGCTGCGACTGAAATGTTCACGTTCGCATACGATTCTTGTTGCTGGAGTTTGCTTTTCTTTCTTACATCGAAATAAACACGATCACTTTCAGAATTGACTGATGTGGCAACTGCAAATGTCTTCATCTGTGAACCAAATGCTTCGTGCTCTTCTCTCGTTAGGAAACATTTCAAATAGCTGCTGACTTTGTTTCTGGCATTTTAATTTAAAGCCTTCGTTACAACCTGCTCCATCACACGAATGTACGCTTTAAGTAGTAAATCTTTCTTCACAATAATGTCGAACTGGCTTGATTTGGTAAGTAAGTACATCGTGGAATAATTTACGTGTTTAAGATTTACTCAAAACACATTCTGATAGTGTATTAAACACGATTGAACGCGATGTTCTCATTTTTAATGGCCCACCCGGTATATGACGTGTTGGCGCCGTCGTTTTCTTGTCCTTGGTTTATGCATGAGGGCGGATAGCCAGTCCTCTCCCTCGTCGGCTGATCTTCACACCGACGGTGTGCTCACGTGGTCCATGCAATCACTTATGTTGAGTTCGCCATGCAAAGCCAAGGAGGAGTATATTGGCTTTTCTGTCCATGCTGGGGATTTGAACCCCAACCTCCGGTTGGTGGCCAGCATGCTAACAACTATATCGTGCGCCAGTTATATCTTTTTATTGGATTTGAATGTAAAGAAATCTTATGAACAAACCTTTTGGGTGAGCTTGCATGGAGAAAACGGACACTACAGTTCACAATGTGCTTGCCTATAGGGAAAGGGACATGGCAGACATATTCAGTTGATGACGTCACCTGAGCCTCAGTGTTTGGTTCAGAAGAAAAGGATTCGAATGTGATGAACGCAACTGAAAGTGCAGCTTTGATCACGCAGATGTATACCCTTATCCGTTGATAAAAGCCGTTAAATACGAGATGCGATGGATTATATTTCAGCTACGATTAGTAACATGATCGGATTTCGTAGACCATAGGCCTATATCCTCCGATCCCTCCCTTATGTAATGCGTAGGCATACGTTACATTGGGTTTAATCGATCCAAGCGCCCTGCAATGTGCACTATACACACGCGCACAATAGACTTTGGTATGTGTTGTAATTGATCGAAATGTTACTCTTTAGTTAAATGTTTTATTGATGAAGGAAAAAGAGAAACATGCAACGGTTATTGTGAGACATATATGGACGGACAGATGGACGGATAGACGGGTGGATGGCAGGACAGGAAGGAAGGAAGGAAGGAAGGAAGGAAGGAAGGAAGGAAGGAAGGAAGGAAGGAAGGAAGGAAGGAAGGAAGGAAGGAAGGAAGGAAGGAAGAAGGAAGGAAGGAAGGAAAGGAAGGAAGGAAGGAAGGAAAGATGGATCGATCAATCGATCGATCGATGAATCGATCGATCGATGGGTGAATGTATGATTAGTTTGGTTGAAGGGATGACTGACTCATCGATCGATAGAGACTAGAGAGATTGGCGAACATGACCACTGAGCAGGAGGGGGCAGAAGCACGGAAGAAGGAGAGATAGGCAGAGATTGTAAGGCAGAAAGATCCGCTTCTATTTTTTTTTACCTGTCTTCAAAAGTCTCGATGAGCCGTGGATCGAGAATGTTCTCTTCTGGTTCCCATGTATTGTATCTGTTGGTAAGTAAGCAAAACATACGCTGTAGAATAAACAAAAGCGAAAGAGAAGAAGTTCAAATACTTTTATGCAAAGTTGATGCAAACAGATAGGCTACAAGTTCTTCGACGAAACTGGAAAACGAAGAATTTTAATTTTAGGCTAACTGTTCCATTTTCCGTCTTCAGCTTTCGAAGACTCTTTCCAGCGTCTCCAGTAGGCCTACGAGTATCAATTTCCATTATGCTGTGTTTGTTTCGAATCCATTGAAGACGATGGTCAAGGAGAAATAATATCTGGCGATCTTTTTACATCCTCGCCCACATTGGAGCCGATTACAAGGTTTCGTTTCACCAAATTTCTATTGAACTTTTCTGTGGTCAGCCCTCCCCGAAACCAGTTGGAGGGTAACTCTGTCAGTCTCTGTGGCATGGTCCTCTAACTCCGTATTGTGCCCTTGGCCTTTGAGTCTGCCCTTGAGGATAAATTTGTCTGCGATAATTCATAGATGCGTGAATGACTATGCCATTCAGGTTTTGTAATAAATTATAGGTTTTTGAGACAATATTTACAACAACAAAAGACAAATTTCGTCTATCATGTAGATAAATTCGCAATGTTATGTTACTGTACATGTCAGGACAACTTAATTTAACGTCTCACAAACTTGCTAAGTTCGTGTATCATATTTTGTCATTAAATTTTAGTTTTTACTGATTGTATGCCGCCACGGTTTTGCACCAATATAAAAACAGCAACATGTCTTATGCATAGTAACCGGAGTTTGACCCTCTGGAAATTTGAAACCCCGGAACTTGTAACTTTCAACTTGATAGCAGTGATATATATATTGCCAAGATCTCCGTCCCTCCCAGCAGGAGAGCGATAGGGATATCAGTGGTGCCCCAATTCGTCTGCCAAAAATGTAAATGCTGCGTTCATTTTTTGGCTTCAGCGTTAGAAAAAAGTGTTATAGAAAATATTGGGTTGCTCATAAACAGCAGAAGTCAAATGCATTGAAAGAAAAAAGAAACTTACTTGCTGCTCCAGTCTTGCCATTTGACCAAATACTCTGTCTTGCCCTGACATCAAAAAGAAAGTAGCAGCAAAGAACTCAAAAACAAGTGATTGATTGCAGTATCATCATC
>JACEVL010002053.1:0-20302 GCA_020284085.1 Aporrectodea caliginosa
TATAATAATACAGCGTGCCACAATGCAGTCGAGAGTCGTGACAATTCTTTTTCAAGTGGGCTTCAACCATTCGAATCGGTTCGCTTTTGTTGACTACTGAGCACGAACTTCTCGAAGCTTTGGAAGTTTTGTATATGCAGGTGTCAAGGCTTTCAATTCGTCATGGTTCGAAGGTTTACAGCTGGTAGTTATATATAGCCAGCCATAGAAAGTTTTCTGTTCAGTGTGTGCAATAAGTGTGTCCTTTCTGAAGGGTATATTGTGCACCCAACGACTTCAAATCAAGTAATTTATTTGGCAACCAGTCAAAAAAGAATTTACAAAAATATACACATATATTAGACCAGCACACATGCAGTGGCAACACATCAAAATGAATCATATGAGAGTATATTAACAGGCAATCAATCACAGAGGAATTTTTAAGAATTTACAAACATGTTGAACCATTATGCACATGCAATGGCCTTACATTCGGTTGCACAGGAGACCCGACAGGGGTCTTACAACCCTACTAGGTTGGGCCACCTGAGCAGTAGCAGTGGCGGCTCTAGACTTTTGCAACAGGGGGGGCCACGGGGGGCCGGGGAAGCAAGATGGAGGGGCCAGTCTATTTTCATCAAAAGTGAGAATGGTGACAAGAGACCTGTATTGGAGCTACATGAATTGTTTAATCAACAGCCTCAAGTTAATACACAAATGGAAACAGACACACATTGTTAAAAGTAAAACCTATAAACTACAAACACTGCATGCACTTTTAATTAAGTTGCAAGTTTCATTAAGACTGTCATGCCTAGAGTCAAAAACTGTTCCACAAAGGCACCCATGATAATCGACTCTGCACGAACACATTCAACTAACGACATTGATACACTGCTCTCTGAAATGAATATCAGACATTATTTGCTTTGCAGATATGTCTAATATCAGAGAAAACTTGTGTTTTGGCGTTAAAGATTGTATGCCAATCATAATAGTAAGCGAATGGTCAGAGAATTGTCGATTTAGTTCGGAATGATATAATAACTGGATGTAGACAAGTTGCCTAAATGCAGTCTGTGGGATCCACTTCAGAAAGATGCCCAGAGTTTTATCTGCAGCAGAGCCCGAAAAGCGCCTGGGCATTTTATGAACACACCGTTTGAGTATAGTTTTAAGTTTGTTGAGGAAGGATTCAGATAGAGTCTCAGTGTGTAGGCGTAGGTCTAAAGGAAGGGCGTTCCAAACCACTGGGCCTACCACTGATAAGGCTCGATTCTTCATAACCAACAGAACTCCATTTTCCGTAAAACATTGGGGATGACGTCCTTGGATACCTGAAATCAGACAGCATTGCTCTCGGAGGTAGATTGGACGAAGCCTTAGCTGGTGATATCACCATACCAGGGCAGCTACCCTGTACTCAATATGCTTGTGGATAGGGAGTCAGTGATGGATATCAGGATGTAGCTTATACGACAAGAAAATAATAAACACTCTAAGGAAGTAAATAGGTCGTGTGTCTGTGAAAACACCACGAATAAAATAACATCAGATTTCATCATGCAGCATGCTTAAGCAAGTAAGTCATACCTTTGAAAATATCAAAATTAAATGATACCATATTTCATAATATTTTGGCATAAAATTTGGGGGGGCCACTGGGGGGGCCACAACCTCAGTTGGGGGGGCCGTGGCCCCCTGCCCCCCTGTAGAGCCGCCACTGAGCAGTAGTACCATAACAAGAGGATAGCCATTCCTGTGTTATTGAGTGAATAGTCCCGATCCAAATACCATTCGGTGGGGGTCTGCCTAACAGAATCAGATTGCCAAGAGGTATATTAATATTATCGGCTAAGAAGGAGCGCAGTCCCAGTTTGAAAAGATACAGATTAGGTAGCTGCTTAATGGATAGAGGCAATCGATAGCGCATTGGATAACAAGATAAAATAACACAAGCCTTGGACAACAATGAATTCTCTATTGGTATTTTTTTGGACCTTGCTAAGGCCTTTGACACTGTTGATCACAAAATCTTACTCTCTAAATTGGAACATTACGGGGTCAGAGGCAAAGCACTAGACTGGTTCAAAAGTTACTTAACTAATCGCTATCAACAAGTTTCGTGCAATGGTAAATTATCCAATTTCCAACTTATTATGTTTGGTGTTCCTCAGGGTTCCATACTCGGCCCTCTTTTATTCTTAATATACATTAATGATCTTCCCAACTCCTCGACTCTCCTCCACTATATTCTATTCGCTGAGGATTCTAATGCTTTTCTTTCACATGCCTCCTATGACCAACTAATCAAAATAGCAAACGAAGAACTAGCAATGGCTAATGATTGGTTTAAAGCTAACAAACTCTCCCTAAATTTGTCTAAGACCAACTATATTATTTTCAGATCCAATAAAAAGATTATTCCATCCTCGAATAACGTACTAAAAATAGACAACATAATAATTCCACAAGTCACTTCCTCAAAGTTTCTTGGGGTCCACATTGACCAACACCTGAAATGGAATACACACATACTAGAAATAACTAAGAAAATTTCAAAAAACATTGGCATTATTCGTAGAATATCTTACCTTCTTCCCCCCACATACTCAAAAACTTATACTTTACCCTGATATATCCTTATCTGACTTACTGTAACTTCATCTGGACTTCAACTTACAACGCCCACCTGCTGAATCTAAGGGTCATTCAGAAAAAGGCCATAAGACTAATCACAGGATCTGCTGTTAATTCCCATACCAGACCTCTGTATCTGAAATTTAATCTTTTAAATATTTCACAAATTAAGTTCATTCAAACTGGTGTGTTTATGTACCAATATAGCAGCAATCTCCTCCCTCCTGCTTTTCTCTCCTATTTCAGCCAAATTATGCCTATCAATAACACTAGAAGCAATAGAGAATACTCATGCATCTTCGCAAGAACCAACTCACGTAAATTTTCAATCAAATATCAAGGTCCTCTCGTTTGGAATAATCTTCCTTGGGTCATTCGTGAGGCTAAGAGCCTCGTTCATTTCAAACACTTGATCCGTGCGCACGCAATGAGTATTATTATGCAGTTTTTGGTGCTGTTTTTCATTCTATTGTTTGCCTGTTGATCAGTTTAAAGTGTACTGCCTAATACAATTATAAGGTTTTAATGCTTATTGTACTGAATGTTCCCTGTCTCGGCAGTGCCTTGCTGTTTTCTTTGTGTTTTAAGGCAGTGCCTAGCTTTGTTAGTATCTGATTTTTGGTTCTTTCTGTTTCTGTTTTATTTTCCTGATTTAGTTGAGTAGGAATGGGATTACCCTACCGTCCATTTCCATTTAGTTATCGTAAATAACCTGTAAGTTTTGCTATATATTACTGCAATTAGGCCCCTATTCAGCGGGACTCGTCCCTTCGGGTGTGCCCTTTGCTCCCTCAGACCATCTATGTATAATTAAAACTTCTCTAATCATCTACACTGTGTGTGAATATGATTTACTATAGTCTCATGTTATTCATTTCTGTTTGTTGGTTTTGGGAACAATAAAAAATTGAAAAAAAATTGAATTGAAAAAAAAAATCTCGTTCCATATTAGAGCCCAGCATATTTGACAGAGAATCGCCGAGTATTGGTGTGGGCAAAGAGCAAAAATAGGAATCAGCACCTTTAGTCTGGTAAGAGTGAACATCAGTGGTACCGAGGAAGAATTTCTTAAATACAGAAGGGAATAGACCCCGGTCATGTCGAAACATGAATTCCCTTAGTTTCAGTAGGAGCTCCATAGGGCAGACTCGCTACATAACGGATGGATCGTTTTTGAAGTTTTATTAATCTTATTAGACTTGATTTATAAGTTGAGGCCCAGATTACAGGGTGGCCCAATATAAAATGTCCCACCGGATAAAATGCACTCTCTCCGCAACCAATTGAGATTTTTATACCAAAATTTCAGCATTTACAGAGGAATGATTTTGCAACAATCCACGAAAATTTTGATAAACAATTTGCATAGCTTCAAAAGTTACAGCTGTTTAAATATTCAATTCCATTTTTCAAATTTCCGAAGAAAAATGGACAGTCATTTGCAATTTTCAATGTCAAATAAAATCATCTTTCATTACGAATTCAGAAATCTGCTGAGCAGTTTATCTCAAGGCATGTTCAAAGTGTCCACCACTAGCTTTCACACAAGCTCGAAGTTTTGTTGTGAAGTTCAGTATGGCCTTGTTAATTGAGTCCTGCGACAGCTGGTCCCATATTAGCTGCAAGACTTTCTTCAGCTCATCAATGTTCTTCGGTTTGGGATTAAATGTCTTGTATCATTCAAGCATAGCTCCCCAGACGAGATAATCAAGAAGGTTAAGGTCTGGTGATTTGGTGGTCATTCGTCTTTGCCAATGAATTCACTGCAGTTAGTGGCAATTAAGCCTTGAGCCAACCTTGCCGTGTGAGCAGGCGCACCGTCCTGCTGGAAAACGAAACCAGACGGTGACTTTCGTGAACATCGCGCTTTTTGCCGACAGACCAAACGCAGTCGTTCTGATGGTTCACGTAAAAGTTTTTTTCATCAGTGAGAAAAACCTTCTGTGCAACAGTGGGTGTTATAAAACAATTTCTCTATGAAAAAATCTTAAAGAAATAACCATTATTGGACCGCTCATCTGCGGAAATTTGAAAAAATTGAATTTAATATTAAAACAGCTGTAACTTTTGAAGTTATGCAAATTATTTAGTAAAATTTTCGTGAATTGTTGGAATATCATTCCTCTGCAAATGCTAACATTTTGGTGGAAAAATCTCAATTGGTTGCGGAGAAATAGCATTATATCGGGTGGGACATTTTATATTGGGCCACCCTGTATGTTGCAATATGAGAGGTGGGGGTTTATGAGAAAGAAGTACAATGTGAGTCGAATATGAGGTGGTACTAGCTGGGAGGTACGGGATAATATTGGACCCTGAACTATAGTCATGCCTTGAGCAATTTGGTGTTCATTATAACTCTGTTGAGTATTATAGGCCTACATCTCTGAAATCCAATACTCTGAAAAAGGTCATATATAGGCGTCAATTGTAGCTCCAGTGAGGCCAAAGGTTAGTGATTAACAGGTCGAGTGACCTTGAACTACAAAGTCAAGCGATGTTCATACGATGGTCATACCGTGTTGCTAATAGCTCTCTTGGATTTCCTTGACCCGATGAATCTACCTTGGACTGACACCTTCTTTTTGTCCTTCACCGATAACGAAATGTTATTATTTGACGATAGATGCCAAATGACCTTGGAAATGAAGGTCGTCCGATTGTCCTACAATGTTACAAATAGCTTATTTGACTTATTCTACCCAGAAAACCCTGTCATAGACACATAAATCATTTCTCGATTGCTTGTATACCTCCTGAGATACTTTGGGATAAAATTTATCTCAATGGTAAATTAATGTGTATAATTCAGCTATAATTGTAATACAATGCTTAACTCGGAGTCGCTTGAGCCACGCTTAAATGTTAATCTAATTAGCTGTAATTCCGTACAATATATTAAATAGTCATGTAGAAACTTTCTAAAGATATGGCCATCACACACACACACACACACACACACACACACATATATATATATATATATATATATATATATATATATATATATATATATATATATATATATATATATATATATATATATATAAACTTTGAAGTCTATGCATTTTTGGGACACCCTATTGAACATGGTGAGTGTTGTAGCACGAGCAATAATTATAGTGGGGCCGGGGGCTTTATTTATTTTGGAGCCTCAGCTTCTTTGGGGCTTAAACACCCCAAACTCAAACGCTAGTTACGTCCCTGCCAATGACTTCTATAGCGCCACTATAATAATGAGTGTTAAAGATGTAGGTGTTTTTGATTTAGATGGCTCAATATGTGGATAAATCGAATGAAGCACTGGCATCTGCGTTCATCGTTGGCACATGTCAAATGCTTCCAAAGTCGTCTCCTGTTCTTTCTGATAGGATGCATGACTTAGTCGGGTCGCCGAACCCTGCACCAAAAGAGTATTCGATATTTTGTGGCAGCCATGCGGAGTTCTATATCCGACCGGTGAATACATGCATTGGCGACATCGATTTTTTAACAGCCCACACTGATGAACTGGCGTTAACTGGTGATTATTTGGTGTTGCCAAGTGATATGAGAGGCCTATCCGATATCATCGATTGCTACAAGATTGAATCATACGACATGCATCCAGGTTTTGTTCGATTACGATTTTCGGGGAAACTGATCTTTAATTGGAAGCATAAGAAGTACGAATTTAACCATGCAACTCTTAAAAATAGCTACTTGCGCCTAAATATGGATAATATTGCAAATGAGTATTCCTCTGGTACACTCGTAAGAAACGCCTTGCCAAACATTATCAGTGGCCCAGCTATTAAATGTCGAACAGATACTGGTCATTTTTTGGCAAGAGATTTCGATAGAGACATGCAGTCTTTGCTTGGATTTCACACACTTTTCTATTATTTATCACCTCTCAATGACTGTCTGCGGAAAGTTGATTTAACTGCCGATTCAACATTTGAACACTACTTTGCCCGATTTGTGTACTATTGTGGATGGGAACTCTTGTTTTTTCTAGAACTTCGTGGCTCCATTAGATGTCAGTATTTCCTTGGAAGACATTTTCTTGCAAGATATTTGAAACTCAGGTGCTGCATCGACCGTAATCTTCCATATACGGAAGCGATGACTAAATTTGCTGCTCAGAAAACTAAACTTCCATTTGAAAGCATCATTCGAAGATTTCTGCTACAGAAACTTCGTGTTGTTAAATAATAGTTCAAGAGTTTCACAATAAAATATCTTTCTCGGGATATATGATGCTGAATACTGAAACTCACTTCTAGCGTATTGTCTCATGGCCCGGTTTCCATGGTAATCTACGGAGAGCTAATCTAGTCTAGAAGGATTTTACGCCATTCCAGTGTGAATACCTATGGGTGGAAAAGCTCAATCTCTCTGTAACTGGGGGTATTAGAAACACGGCCGATAGTCTCTGCAGACACAAACAGTAGGCCAGTTTCATTCCAGTGAGCAGAAGGCCGTTGCCGTATTCTTGCACTACGACATAAGGAGTGTGGCATTTTGCAGAGGGACTCTGCTGCACCATCGTATTATCGCCAGCTTCTAAGGTGTATGCAGTGTCGACTACCCTCTAGCAAAGAATTGCTTAAGGACAACAAAGGACACGGCAGGGCCTGCCTGTCTCAGACCTAGTAGTGTATAGTGACTCCTTCCGAAGTATTATCGTATTGTCACGCAATCAGAGATGTCTGAAAGACAGCAGAAAATGAATCAATTGTGCAATAGGATGTAAAATCAAACCATGCGCAGAGTTGCCCTAATGACCTTTATAGGCTGGATTTTTTTATGGTCCTCTTCTGTGCATTCGTAGAGAAAGATAGGCTGGAAGGAAATAACCTTCAAGGTGAGAGAGTTTTTAGAAGAATGTTGTGACAGTATTGCTAATTTTAAAATGAGAGCAGAGATATATACACCAGCAAAGAATTAAGATCCTGCGGTTATTCAGTTGCAATCTAGCTTCCATGGCACTTGCTAGATTTGTTGTTCACACGATTCAACCGTTCTTTGGCAGGCTTTTAAGTTCTAAATATAGAAAATGATAACATAGAAGTTTAGTAATGCATCTGAGAACTTGAAACTGAAAATTGACATAGGCATGAGCAAATTGTATGAGACATTGCTCTCACTAGTTGGCGCTCAAAAGAGAAAGTTTGTGTAATTCTTGTCTAAGTAAAATTGACACGCAGCGCAGGCAATCACTGCCTTATTTTTGCTTATGTTCCCCGCAAGCGAAAATTACGGATGGCTGTAATGATTAACTAGAGAAAGCACAGTCATAGGCCTAGGAGGTAGGTCAGAGGGTATTCGCTCCCTAAATTTCAGAGATCATTTTTCTGGGGCAAGTGGACGCCTGGAAAATTGGTGAGCAAACTATTAGAAGTTCAACACTCTGTACCAAACCGTGTGCTCTCTCAGCTCCAACTTACCCGTACTGGAATAGTATTCATTCATTCATTCCGATAATTTATATAGCGTCCCTTCAAGAAACCTAGTCAGAGGTACTCCCAGTCCAGCCACGGCTAAACAGATAAGACTTCGACACCGTCCGCCACTCGACGCTCGCCTCCAAGCTCTGCAGCCTAGAAACACCAGACGAGGTCTACAACTGGCTCGTCAGCTTCCTCAGAGACCGAAGGCATGCGACACGGTTTGCCGGGCGGTTGTCAGGCATAGCTCACATCAACGCCAGTGTTGTGCAAGGCTCTGGGTTTGGACCATCTGGCTACATTGTCAACGCCTCTGACCTCCAGCCAGTTGATCAGCAGAACCTGATCGTCAAGCAGTGTGATTCTCGTTAACGATAACGATAACGAAAATATTCGTTAACGAAAATAAAATGACTTAGTTAACGATAACTATAACTATAACTAAAAAATATCATTAACTATAACTATAACTATAACGAAAATAACACTAACGAAAATTCATCTTTATTTTCGTTAATGCAAAAAATAAAAATAGCAAGTGCAATATGGACGATTCGATATAAATGAGAACGAAAAAATGCGATATTTTTATTGTGCAATTTGTCAGTTACTGTGGAAACTTGTGTATTCATGAAGCTGAATGCACCCATGCTTCAAAGGCTTTCAAAGCTCTGAGCAAATTGTGAAACAGCGTGTTAATACGAACAATTTTGCTTATAGCCTTAATTATTGTAACTAGGTAGTAACTAAAATTAACTAAAATAAAAATCCATTAACTATAACTATAACTATAACTAAAAAATAATACTAACTATAACTATAACTATAACTAAAATAAAAACCATTAACTATAACTGTAACTATAACTAAAATAAAATCTGTAAGGAGAATCACACTGTCGTCAAGTACGCTGACGACACGTATTTGATCGTCGGTGCATCGAAGAGAGCAACTGTCTCAATAGAGCTTGACCGCAGCCCGCAATTACTTACGCCTAAACGCATCCAAATCCCGAGAGATCTTGATTCGCCGGCGTAGCAACACCGAATTGCCACCAACCATCGCCGGAGTAGAGCGCGTTGCCACCATGAAGATCCTGGGAGTGACCATACGAGAAGACCTTGGCACGTCCACACACATTGATGGAATATTGGGGGTCTGCTCGCGCTCCTTGTATGCCCTTCGCGTCCTGAGGTCCCACGGCCTTCCTACAACCGCGCTGCATGACGTGGCAAAGGCAACAACCGTGTCCCGTCTGCTTTATGCGGCGCCAGCCTGGTGGGGCTTCACCAAAGCTGAGGACAGAAATAGGCTGGACCGATTCCTACAGAGATTGCGACGAATGGGCTATCTCCCTGGCAACGCGCCTGACGTCTCGGAGATGGTATGCGAAGCCGAGGACAGACTGCTGACGGCAGTCAGCAGAAATACATCCCACGTCCTGCGGAGCTTGTTTCCGCCTGTCATCAAGCGTAGTTACAGCCTTCGCCCTAGAAATCACGATTTTGTATTACCAGCAAAGGATGATAAGAACTACATTCCTAGGGTTCTCTACAGGAGCTTGCTTAAAAAATAACCCCTGAACAAACAATAATTTTAAATTACTAATTTCATTTCACTTTATCTTGTAACCGGTTGCGGCTTGTCAACCTGATTTGCATTAAACGAATATATATATATACTTAACGCTGCAGAAAGAAGGAATATTGCTGTGAGGCATCAAGCGCAGCTCAAGTGGAAGCCAATTCCAGGTTGATGGCCCAACAACCGAGAATACTCGGCGCTGCTTGAGACATAAACGGGCCCGGGGGACAAGAAGCTCTCCCTTGCCCGAGGAGCACAGAACCCGACGGGGGGGCTAGGTCAGAGACAGACGACAGATGTCAGAAAGGTATGATGGAGCACAGCCAGCAAGGCACCGCCAAACTAACGCTGCTCTCCTGTAAGAGATGTGCTGCGAGGCAGGAAACCGGTGCAAAACATCACGCATGTAAGCAGAGACTGAGTCGTATTTTGGATTACGACCAATAAGTCGGGCAGCTCAGCAGAGGAGCCGGTCAAGACGGCTTATTAAGCCAGAAAGGAGACCAACGAGAATCGAGCTACAGTGATCAACTCTGCTGGTTACAGAGGCATGAACAAGAACAACGGCACCATCATATGAGAGAGAGAGAGAGAGAGAGAGAGAGAGAGAGAGAGAGAGAGAGAGAGAGAGAGAGAGAGAGCGGAGCACAACCCGCAATTTGTTCTGCAAATGGTCGAGTACCCAAGTTCTCAAAAAGCACTGAAGAGAATAAATAAATGACAAATAACTAACGGTTGTTCTTTCACCTTTGCCGCATATATTATTTTATGTTTAAGTAATGTTGAAATTTATTTGGATCTGTCAAAGTTGCAATTCAGGCTATTACATTGTTTCCTAAGTGATAATTCTTCCGGGGCTTTTTCGCCAGTTCTAAATCTATTCCGATTTTCATATAATTTGGCAAATGACAATGTTTCTCAAGGTGGAAGAGGAAAACAACAATGCCGATATTAATTTTGAAATTTTACATTAATTTTTAAGACGCACCCTATACATATTTAAGGAAAAGTTCTGAATTTGAACATTTACATGTATGTGCTTAGTCCACTGGATGAGAATGTTTGACATTCTCTCAAAACTCCTTTCACAACTGCCTAAAATTGAGTCATAAATTAGGCCGTAGTAATATTGTTTTAATTAACCTACTTAGCAACAAAACTTTGCAACATCTGTTTAGATGTTAGGTGGGATGATGGCCCTTGATGTGTTCGCTGTTGTTTGCTCCGCTCATCATAATAAAATTATGTCGCCTGAGTTTGTATTGATTTGTTGCACATGTGCACTGCTGTGCAGTCAATCTTCATTAAATGAACAGAAGAAGATAATGAGCTCAACGCTTGTGTAATTAGGAGGCCATGGTCCGAATTCGTTGTGAACGGTAATAATGTGTACACTGTACAGAGAAAACCAGCTTTTTAATATGAATTTGGTTATCACACTTCTTCATTAAACTCAAGTCAGGTAAAATCATAATCTTTCATAACACAGAGCATAATAGCACCAGAACCTTTAAATTTCAAAAGTTCATTAACATTTTTTTGCTTAAATTGGGTTGATTCGGATCGTAATGGATCACTTCCTTGACGTTTTCCCTTTTAAATTTCCCTTTTTCCGTGAAAGAGTTCCGGTTACGCGATATGTGCCTGCCTAAGCTTCAAGTAATTGGGTCACTTTCAGTAAATATTTTGGTAAGTCGCTTAGCGTCATCGACTGATGACGGTATATGCGCTAAATAACTGAAAAACTATGACGGCTGTAATAGGCCAATAGCAAACCGCTATAAGCTGTGTCCGGCAACGACTACCCTTATCCTAAACGACGCTACTAGCGTTGTCAATTTCCTGTTCAGTGCTGTACTCGTCTCTCTGGTCTCCTCTCTTATCCGGAACACGAGAACAGTGAAGAACACGACCGGAACACGACCGGAACCAAGTCAGTACAGAAAGAGGACTTTCTAAGAGAACTATTGCAGAGACCAGAAGCTTCAGTTGACACCATGGTGACGGTGGATGAGAAGGAGTTTCGGCGCTTATTCAAACTGTTTATGGAAGAGGACCCAAGTGCCACTCGTGCTTACTCAGCGACTTCTTGGTACGCCTTCAATTTATGCTTTTGCACTTTCTGCCAGGACACAGGAACGCGTGTGTGCTCTGTGTGTGTGTATGTTTTGAGTGCGTGTGTGTTTTGAGTGCGTGTGTGTTTTGTGTGTGTGTGTGCTCTGTGTGTGTATGTTTTGAGTGCGTGTGTGTTTTGAGTGCGTGTGTTTTGTGTGTGTGTGTGTGTGTGTGTGTGCTCTGTGTGTGTATGTTTTGAGGGCGTGTGTGTTTTGTGTGTGTGTGTGTTTTGTGTGTGTGTGTATGTTTTGAGGGCGTGTGTGTTTTGAGTGCGTGTGTGTTTTGTGTGTGTGTGTGTGTTTTGTGTGTGTGTGTGTGTGTGTGTGTGCATATACGAAGACGTCTGTATGTTTGTTTTACTTGGCTGTCTGTTAGTACGTCTCTGTATGTCTATGTGGATGTCCTTGTCATTCTGCCTGCCTGCCTGTCTCACTGTCTGTCTGTATATTTGCATGTAGGCCTGGTACGTTAGCATGGCAGCCCTATGTGTGTATTTGCCACTTCTTCGTGTGGACAAGTTAACTCACCTCGCAAAACAGGAATTCATTTCATGCTACCTATTGTTGTATCTAAACTTTTTTAAATAGGTTTTGTTCATCGGTGTATCATTGGGGAAAGGGTTTAGGGTAATGGTAACACTATGGCACGTAGAGGCAAAGGACGCGGTATCGCTTCCCGGTACCTTCCCTAAGGTTGACTCAACCTTTTCATTCGCCAGATGGCGTTGAAGAAATGAGCAGTAGGACGTGATGAGCGCCTTGCATGGCTGCCAACAGTTAAATTAGACTCCTGTAATAGCCTGTGAATACCCGTTCCAACTACGAATTGTAATCATAGACTACTGCGTACTTGTCAGTTTGAAAAATATTATACGAAGATTATTCTTTTTCTTATTCTTATTCTTATTCTTATTCTTATTCTTATTCTTAGTATTATTATTATTATTATTATTATTATTATTATTATTATTATTATTATTATTATTATTATTATTATTATTATTATTATAAGTTATATTTAGTTCACTTTATAATATGCTTCTGTTATAATTTTTTATCGAATACGTATTTAGGCCTAATCGATTAGGCGCTTGTCACATGTAATTAAAGGCTACTTACTTAAATTGAATTATTGACAATATGGATAATTACGAACCCTGCAATTAAGCTCTATGGCGAATTATTGCAATCATAGGCAAGTCAGTCTACTAGTTGAAATGTACAAGCCTCGAGCAGCTTAGTGCTTCGTCATTTTACAGTCGATGTACGACGCTCTATGAAAATAATAAGTGGTGTTACAGTAGTGGTCTGGACGAAACAATAGATTCACATGTACTGTTAGGACCCGTACGCAAAGAACAATGCGCTGCCAGAAAACGTAAGCATCGAGTGGTGTCGATTCAAATTTACATAATATATCCCTTGACCTCTGAATTAGAGAGTGACGCCAGGAGACTATCTCGTCCCCTCCCTGCTACAAGTCATCTAGTCATCTTCCACTTCCCCACCCCACGTGTTTTGTTCTCATCACAATCCCATCTACCCAGGACTATATCACATTCCCCGCAAACAGTTTTCACCAGTTCAAATTTAAAAAAATTGGCTTACACGTAATAGGCCTACACACACAAACCACACACAAACCAGATTATTTTATCGAAAGTTTGTATTAACTAAGTTCTGACTATTTGTAACTAAAAATCTCCATCTCAGCATCACCCTGGACTAGACACGAGATGGTACTTGTAGCTCTAATAATGACTATTGAAAAATTAATACAGAATTTTACAAAGAAGAACGTTATTAAGCAGATCATTGAGCGATTCCTCAGTAAGTTGAGTGCGTCGATACTCTGTAATGCTTCCTGCTATCAGATGATGTTTCTGTGGCAGGAAAAGCCAGAAGTGTCCTAGCCACAGCTGTAAGTTTTGGTCACGTATTGGCCTTCTGAAGTGAATAATGGCATCGCAGTTATCAACTGGTCCCCTATGGGTTCGAGGTATGAGCACTGCATGACTGCGTGTGATATCACCCCGCTAGTCCCGTCCATTTCAGAACAGTGCTACATGGTTTTCAACTTACGAAATTCAACTAAACTCTTCATAAACATAGACATGTTGATAAAACGCAAAAATGTCACTTTTAGTTGAACTTCAATTACTCTTCAACAAATTTTGTTTTAACAGTTTATTTATATCGCACTTTTCCATGTCGCTTAAAATGTTTTATCTCCGCCTTAGAAACAATTGTTCAACAGAAAATGCCGGAAACAGGAAATAGAAATGATGTGAGCCTGTAGCGTTGAAGAGTGAATGAAACTGGAAATTTATGTTAAGTTGGTTGGTAGCTGGAAGTAAGTAAGTAAGTTACTGTAGGTCTATTCTGCATAATCTATACAGTGCATAGAGTATAGACTATAATATTATAGTGCAATAATTATTGTTGAAATCAACGCGATTTTATCGTCGGCCTATTCTCAATTACCGCAGTATTCACGCGACAGTAAACCCATTAGCGCGGTAAAGCCGAAATTATTGTTCCCATTACCGCGTTATTTGCAGCGGTTACCAGGGTTTTGTAATGCGAAAGATAAGACTTTCTACCTGATCATGGAAAGTGGAAACGCTGTAGTTGCAGAGTTAACAGACCAGATAAAGACATCGGGAACACTCAGTACGATCCGTTTTCCGGTTCCATCAATTGAATCCAATGATCGAATCCAATGACTTCTATGGCGTCGTTTTCATAATCCACAAAGCAGCAATCGATTTTCTCTTCAAGTGAACCGTAGTCAATATTTCTGAGTCTTAAGCACCACCAGAGACAAGAGTTGGTTGGCTATAGTGGGTCTTCCGTAGATAATGAGACCTGTTTTAAGTGGATGTTGTAATTCAATGGAAAGGAAGTAGAATACATAGAGCATCGTCTTCAACTTTTTTTACAATGCATGGCCTAGTATATGTCGTCTAGTCTTTTCCAGTGAAAGCCGTTGGTCAGAAGAGATAGCTTTGCAGAATCCGGTCCATTGTGTTTTAGTTACCTGGGTTTCATATTGTATTAAAGGTTACTTATCAATAGTGATGAATGTGATTGGTAGGGTTAGTGTCAGACATCAGATAGATGGTCAGTCGAAAGTAGACTGTCATGTAACCACTATTGGTCGAACTGTGAGTGATATTCAGTTTCTCTTCTTGCTGCTGATGGTGATAATTTTTAGGATGGAGATGTTTTTTCGTTTAGGATGACAGAAAATGCGAATAAATCAAACGAAGAGTTGGCATCTATGTTCATTATTAGCACATGTCAATTACTTCCAAAGTCGTCTTCTGTTGGCTCGGATCATATGCATAACTTGATCGAGTCTCAGAACCCTGCAAAAAGATATAATATAAACGAGTATTGCATTTTGTGTGGCAGCTCTGCGGAATTTTATATCCGACCGCTCAATTCATGTATTGACGACATAGATATCCAAAACGCCAGTACTGATGAGCTTGTATTCAATGGCGATTTTCCAGTGTTGCCAAGTGATATAAGTGGCCTGGCCGATTCCATAGAGTGCTACAAAATTGAAGCATACGAACATTATCCAGGTTTTGTTCGATTACTGTCTTTAGGGAAAATGAACTACAACTGGAAATATAAAAAGTACGAACTTAAGCATACAGCTTTAATAAAACACTACGGGAGGGTACATTTGGATACTTTTTTAAATGCGCATTTCCCAAGTACACCCGAAAGGCGTTTCAAGGATATCATTAGTGGTCCAGCATTTAAACACCGTCCAGATTATTTTCATGGTAATTTCGGATTTGATCTTGTCAAAAGCACGTGGTGCCCCCAGTGGCCTAAAGAAGCTCAAGGTTGGCTCAAACGACCTAGGAATAATGGATGGCCGACCATTGATACAATCGCCGAGGTTGTACGAAATGGTTGTTTTGTTGTTTATGTTCAGCATCGTTCTTGCAGAGACGATAAAGACATGTGGAGATTGTCATTTTCAGTCGCAGAAGTAATATTAATTCAGAGTTGGACTCAAGTTCAACAGATTGTCTACCATTTGCTGAGATTCGTCGCAAAGAGAGAAATATTACAAAAGGATTGTCCAAAGGAGGATGAAGTTCTCTGTTCCTATCATTTAAAGACTCTGATGTTATGGACTTGTGAAGCGATGTCACCTGAATGGTGGGATTCCTCTTCTGTTATTACGATCTGCTCTGAGTTATTACAAAAGCTTTTGGAATGGCTAAGGAAGAGGCACTGTCCGAACTATTTTATACCTAAAGCAAACTTATTTCACGAGCCATCGAGCTCCTCAATCCTTGACAAGACTGAAAGACGACTAAATGAATACCGAAATTCTGACATTCTCTGTGATTGGTTTTTGGAAAATTACATCCAGCCATTCATTCGGAGTCATTTCAAGATTTATAGTACAACGAAAGCATTGCCACATTTTAGGGATTACCTGCTACCTCTCCTTGAATTTTGGAAAGTGAGTGAATCAGAATCATTAGATTTCTTACTTTATTCCACATTCACATGGTCACATGGCAAAATTCGTTCTGAAATAAAAGACGGGTCAAGATCAGTACACCGGAAAATCGGTAATTCTATATTTTATTACTTGAAAGTAAGCATGGAACCGCTAGCTTTCCCAAAAACAGAGATGGTCTTATGTTTCACGTACTATGACATTCTACTGAATATTTTGCACACTGCACATGGTTTAGAATGCGGAGAGATTTCATGGGGTAGCAGTCTCTGTGTTGAACTTGTCCAAGAGATCTCAACGCAACCTAAAATTATAAGGTCCAAGTATCATAACTTTCCGGAAACGTACTCAACCCAAAGTAGTCGCTTTCAATTCCTGCGTGCTCAGGATCTGATGCAAAATTTAACAGGATCAAACAGTCGTCCAGAATTTCAACTGTTGTCTCTCATTTCAAAACAGCATTTTAGAAGAGCTTTAGAATACGAAGATTCTAAATCTGAGCGGAATTGCTCCTGCAGCTTTGGCCTATCTGGCTGCTCTCCATTTTGCCACATCAGATTACCAACCAGCAATGCGCTTCTGCCTTGCAGTTCTAGAATATCAGACATCTGAAAAGGATAAGGAAACACTGAATGCAGGTTGTTTGTTGTTTATTGACGATGTCGCAAGAATCGTTGGATTTTGTGTGCTTCACAAGAAAATTACTGACAATGATCTTCATTACATCGACAAGCGACTTTATCTTGATCTGCGTCTTTCACCCAAAGTGTTTGCGTATTATTTAACTGCATTACCTGTCAATAGAGTATCCAAACGTTTAGATTTGCATAATGAATTACCACATTCAGCATTTCCTATGGACGAATGCTTGAATGTCTTAGTAAAGTCAAAATGTATTGTTTCGATGAAGTCAGGTTCTCATTTCAATGCTGCCAGACAGATTGTGTATCGCAGAACAGATTCATTAACAGAGACCGAAGATACAGATATTAATCCTTTGATAGATAACGAAGCAATAATTTATGTTCTAATGGAATATGCATTAGAAAATATCACATCATTCTACAGTGTGGTCTACAAATACATTGGCATCCAGTGCGACACAATAATTGACTGCTATCGTGCTTTGTATCTTTGCAAGTGTCGCAAATACGATGAAGTGCAGCATCTGTGTGGGCGAATTCTTCACGAGCCTGACCTTCAGAGCGACTTGAATAACTTTTCAGTGGTGAATGTTTTGTTGTTGCCACCGCTTGACTCGTTTTTTGATAGAGATGTTCAGTCTTTGCTTGGATTTCAAACACTTTTCCATCATTTATCACCACTGAATGACGATATGGGGAAAGTTAAGTTAACTGCCAATTCAACGTTTGAGCACTGGTTTGCCCGAATTGTATACTCTAATAGGCGTGAACTCTTCTTTTCTCTAACAGATCATCACTCCATTAAATATCACTATTTTCTTGGACGACATTTTCTTGCCAGATATTTGAAAGTCAGGTGTTGTATCGACTGCAATCTTTCATATACAGAAGCAATGACGGAATTTGCCGCTCAAAAAGCTAATCTACCGTTTGAACGCATCATTCGGAGCTTCTTTCTACGAAAGCTTCGTATTATTAAAAAATAGTTCTGGAGTGTTAAAGCATCAATGACCAGGTTGTGCTTTCACATGAAATATACTTATCGCGATGTGTGATTCGGCTGAATGAAACTTCCTTCTAAAGTATCGTCGCGTGACCCGGCAATCAATGGCAAGCCAATCTAAAGTCTTGAAAACGTCTCCTCTGCCATGTCAGTGTGGGGCGATTCGCAACTCGGTTGACGTGATCTGCAGATCCAAACAGCAAGCCAGTGAAGAAGAGGTCGTTCCCTCCTTCTTTCAATGCACCAAAAGGAGGATGTTAGTTGGAAAAGAAACTTCAGAACGATTCCAATGTATGACCGATAAGATGAAAGAAGTAGTAATGGAGAGAACAGTGACTGGAGCTGTCGAAATGCAGATAAACCTAATTTATTATATCCTCGGTGATAAATAAGCCCATGGTCGCAGGGAGTGCTACAGAGTTCTTTCAACTGTGCTCTTTACTAACGATTTGTCTTGTCGTCGCCTTGCTAATGCTGTAATTTTTTATTTATTATTGTTGCGTTCTTCTATTCGACCTCGGTTGCGCTACGGTGCCATACAAATCATCAGTAGTTGTGGGGTTTCGCGCCAAACTACTGCTATCTAAGTTATATATTTGCTCGATGAACATTCTACGACACCCAGAGGATTTCTGGAGACACAACACAATTTGGGCCAGCCAAGCAGAATACATTACAAAACCACAGCTAATGCAAAAACCTACCCTACTGGTTCTGTATACCAAAGTCTTCAACAGAGAGAACCGTCGCCATCAGATGAATATGTGACCATCCAACCCAAGGATCAGATCAACAGTGGCAGAAAATTCTAAAGAAAGTTAGAATAAACATGTGGAAAATTAATTCTAATAGTATTGAATTTCTTTATTCAAATAATTATGGTTTTTAGTATCTTAGTCTAACCATAGGCCCAATGTGATTATAATAATTGTTGTAATGTATTTTGAAATAAGCTTGTCTAGATTCGCTCAAATGATGAATAATATAACAGCATAAACTCTGACAGTCCTTCTAAATGTATAAAAGTGATCAATCAATCAATCAATTTTCGTTTATTGCAAACACCAGGCTGACAGAACGCTGCTTGTTACATTAAATAGTTAATTGTATATTTATATATGTGTTCATTTGTATGTCACCTTAATATATGCTGTCTGGATATCTTTAATTTAATTTTGAATAATTTATTCAGAATATGTTTTTATATAGTATTCTAGAAATGAAGTTGCAATATACTGAAACTGACCGAAACATTATTACATTGAATCGTGAATCAGTGTTTGGAGTCAGAACTTTGCTTATGATGAAGATTTAACATATTGCAGAAAACAGTGAGAAAAGGCCACATTGTTAGCTGCGTGATTTTTTAAGATAAGTTTCGATGCGTTTTGTCCTCCAATACCTTTGTTTAGTGAGTAACTAGCCTACATATAGATTGCCAGCACTACAGGCAAGGTTCACATGAAAGTAAAACAAAGATGAATGATGATGCTGCTGCTGCTGCTGCTGCTGATGATGATGATGATGATGATGATGATGATGATGATGATGATGATGATGATGATGATGATGATGATGATGATGATGATGATGATGATGATGATGATGATGATGGAGACGGTGATAGTGATGGCGATGTTGGTGATCTAAATCAACTGTTGTTTTATCTGAGACAGGCGGCGTGAAGAGTTTAGCATTTGGACGACGAACAGTCATCCATACAGTATTATGCAAAATCCGCAATGCTTTGTCACCTTCTGCGGAAAAAATTAGTGCTTTATAATTATAAACTTTATTTTAGCCACAAACAGACAAGACAAAAATCATGTAAGAAATACAGAGGGGAAGGAATCAATTTAAGGAAGAAGAACTCTGAAAGAGAAGATAATAATGATATATATATATATATATATCATTATTATATCTTCGATAACAATACATCAAGTAGGAAGACACATCGCTTCGCTACTAACATCTCACAAAAAGCTACTATACAGAGAAAAACGAATAAATAGATGTTGGAATTATTGAGATTTGGAGTCAACGGGATGGGATGGCTTTAGAATACTCTTATATTGAATTCTATGTACCGGTACATAATTCTTAGAGTCTTTTGTCAGAAGTGCGAAGTAATTTGCACGTGGGCGGAGAGCGTATGGTCGCAGTACAAAGGTGGCGGAATGAAGTGGCGTATAGGACGTGCGTCTCGTTCCATATGATGGACCGGAGGAGGCGTTCCCTCAGCTGACGAGACTCGCACATCGATGCATTAAGAAATTCACAGTAGGCCTAACTATCGTCAAAGCGTGACAGTCTCTCGGTTGAGGTGGGATACGTAAAGAAGTTTTGGCCAGAGATATAATGAAGATAAAAGGAACATTTTAAGCATAGGGGCAAGCACTTTGTTA
>JACEVL010002054.1:2500-19899 GCA_020284085.1 Aporrectodea caliginosa
CAGCAGCAGCAGCTACTTCGGTGGAACGCCGCAAGCGAAAGCCGTACAGCCGATACCAGACCGTCGTATTGGAAAATGAGTTCCTGGCGAATGGTTACATCAGTCGGCAGAAACGGTTCGAGATCTCGTGTCACCTTCACCTCTCCGAGCGCCAGGTCAAGGTCTGGTTCCAGAACCGACGGATGAAGAAGAAGAAGCTGAACGAGAGGGCAAAGGTCATGCTAAAGGACTCCACCGTTGGCACCAAGACCTTCACTCATTGAACTCTTCTAATTAGCAATTAATTTAAATTTAAGGAAGTATGTAGGTATGTTTTTGTATTGAAATTCATCGCATACATAGGACCGAATCATAATTATATATATTCGTAAGATAAAAATTTCTAATGCGTCACTCTAAGGCTAAGCACAGGGCACCAGCTTATTCACGAGCGCTGTATCTTGTCAGAGGGGTTGTCCAGTGAAGATCCAAGTCCGGTTGCCATAGAGACCAGGGAGAGGTGGTATACAGAGGAGATGCTAAGGACGAGAAAGCTTGGAAGGTGGAGAGTTGGATGAATTAGGGTATGAATTCCTGAAAGGGTACACGGGACTTCAATTGGAAGTGTAAAGTCTCTGGGTTTGGTTTTTGGCATATAGTGGGGATTAGTGTCAAGTGTGGTTGCGGGGGAGGCAGTCAGACCGAAGATGACCTCCGAGAGATGTTTCATACACTCGTGTGTATGAAACCTTTGCGACTTCATTTACTTAGCCTCGGCACATGACAAGGAATCAAGAATCATTGCTTTGGTTTGGCGGTCCTTGCTGGGCCTCGCCCCCGCCTATCTACGCGACCTCTGCTGCCCTACCTTGGATGCTCCGGGTCGTCGCTCTCTCCGCTCTACTGAGTCTACTCAGCACTGCTACTAAGCAGAATCGAGCCTTCTCAGTGGTTGGCCCCTCCCTCGGAAACGGGCTCCCTTTGGCGCTGCGATTGCATCCCAGAGTCCACTCTGAATCTTTCTATTCTTGCCTCAAAACTGTCCTTTTCAGCCGTGCTGTGGTCGGGAGCGCTCCTGAGTAGTAACCTTGAAGAGGCGCTATATAAATCTTCGCACTGGCAGAGCATTTAACTCATACGTTACCTGAATGGAGTTGTGAAGTAGAAATCCTTTGTCTAATAATATTGTTTCCTAGAATAGTTCGAATTTTCTAGAAAATAGTTCTACCTGAAAAACCTCGTCGTAACGCGGCCCCTTCCGGCGTAGAAAGTAGGCCTAGTAACGTTTATAAAGACGAATTTACATAGTATTTGTTGTTGCAGACGATTTCAGTTTTTATATTCTGTTAATACGACTTCGTTTCGTGAGCTAAGTTTGTGAATCTCGTTAAAAACGTCGCCGGTGACGTTATATACGCATATTGTGTGACGCGAATATTTGTTCACGTGATCGCGTACGTATACTTCATGAATATTCACGATGTCTGTTTGTAGTCTGCAACCACACGCAGGCCTATGCCTCATGAATAATTATAGCCTACTCTCTGCGTGTTGGCTGTAACTAGCCTTTAGACTGAATAAATATTCATGAAGTGTAATTGTTTCGACCATAGAATATGAATATTCATGTGTAGTGTTTGTGCACAAACATGTAGGCTGACAAACGTTACACGTCAGACATGACGTCATCTCAACGTTTACGTGAGAGTATTATTAATTTGTTGATTTTTGTCTTTCTTATGCAATTTTACTCATTAAATTTGTTGATTGTTTCTTTACATTTGTCTATCATCGTTAGATATTTTGATTGTTATTTTCTGTAAATATTTTGTTGTGAATTTTCTATGAATTTTCATAACAAGTTCGGTGAATTAAAAAATTGTTTTGCTTACGACGAGCGTCTGGTAGCCATCTTAATCGGTTCATAGGTGTCACCCTGCAATGTCCCTTGCATGTGTGCGTTGCTTGGCCAAGTCTAATTAGCACGGACCTTATAAATGGGAATTTCTGGTAATCTTTGTCTTGTAATTAATTATCAACAGACAACAGTGAGTCAAATCTTCACAACTATATCAGAAATCTCTTTCGAGAATCATATAAATTTGGAACGGTTATTCGATGTTTCATTTTTATATATATACTTCTAAGACTCAATTCATCTGGTTTGGTACCCCTCAGCAGCTCCATAAACTTGATTTTGCTCTCCTCTCTGAAAAGTTCCCACTCTTCTCTTTCTCGTCAAGTGTACGTGATCTGGGTGTTACCCTTGATAGTTCATGCACTTACCTTTACCGAGCACATCTCTAATCTCACACGCTCCTCCTATTTTCACTTAAGGCGTCTCAGGGTCATTCGTCGTTCTGTCTCCTCCTCCATATTCACAACTTTAGTTCATGCTTTTGTATTTTCTCGGATTGACTACTGCAATTCCCTTCTTGTTGGTCTTCCTAAGGTTCGTCTTTCTCCTCTTCAGTCGGTCCTCAACTCAGCTGCTAGACTGATAGCCCGCCTTCCCCGTATACTCTTACATCTCTACCTTTATGTTTGACGAACTTCATTGGCTCCCTCTGCATGCTCGCATACAATTTAAAATCCTCTCTCTGATCTTCAAGGCTCAGAAGGGTCTTGCCCCTCAATATCTGGTTGGTGTAATTCTTCGGCCTCACTCAGCTTCCTCCCACCGTCCACTTCGTTCCTGCAATAGACTTGACCTCTTGGTTCCCCGTAGTATATAGAACTGCTATGGCTCAGGCTCGTTCCTTTGTTTCAATTGGTCCCTCTCTTTGGAATGCTCTTTCTCCTTCTGTTCGCTCTAAAATTCTCTCTGGCAGTCTCTCTTCTTCCTTCGCTTTTCTCAAAACCTGTTTATTTTCGCGGGGCTTAGCACACTGGGAGCGCTTCTGAACGGTTCACCCTATATGAGAGGCGCTTTACAAATGCTTAAATACGATACGATACGATATACGCCGAGTTATAATAAATTAACTGCATGAGTCGAATTGTATATACGCAGACGTGTCTCTCAAATACATTAAGTTAGTTGTCAACTTGTCATTAATGTTGTTATTCTCTTTTTAACCGCGTCTTGTGGTTTCAAGGGTCATTGACTTCGACCATACCGCACAAACTGTTGGAAATGGACATGCTTTGTATATATGTATAGGCTGCTATATAGCGCCTTGTATTGCAGGCTGTCTGTTCTGTTAGTAGTTAATATTTATGTGGGGCGCGGTGGTGTAGGGGTATGTTCGGTGCCTTGCAGCCGGAGGGTTGCGGGTTCGAATCCACCTCAAGGGGGTATATTTGGTGCCTTGTAGCCGGAGGATTGCGGGTTCGAATCTACCTCAAGCCGCCGCGTATATGGACCCTGGGCAAGTCCTTCACTCGCAATTGCTCATGCGCTTCGGCGTGAAACTCCGATTCAGTGTCCGCGCTGTAGTCGGGAGCGCCTCTAAGTAGAAATCTTGAAGGGGCGCTATATAAATATCTGAAATGAATGAATGAATGAATGTCTTCTGTCATTTGTGTTCTTGTGAATTGTTTCAATTGCATAATTGTACACTGTAACTGGTTGCGGTTTGTCAACCGGATTGCTTTAATAAACGAAAATATTATATATAATATTATTATTAATGAAGCGAAATTAACGAATATAAAACATCGGAAAGAAACGATTTAAAGGTGTCTTAAAGCAACGTAATATTAGCCGTAGTTCTGAATGTTTGACGACATCCTGTTGTTGCAAGGACCGTTCACTTCGTCCTCATGCACCATAAATACTCCTGTCAAAGATAATTATACTCTAACTCTAAGAACGAAACTAACGAATATATAACGTCGATAAGAAACGATTTAAAGGTGTCTTAAAGCAACGTAATATTAGCCGTTACGTTAGTTCTGAGTGTTTAGATCGTATAAGTATCGATGTCTCCAAATCAATCACTCTGCAGCGTATACGTCATTATGACCTGTCACTTCTGAGCCCTCTCTGTCGATATATGATCCATCTTCCCCCATTTTTAATTTTTTATACGTCTGCATCATTCGTTTAAAAATACTTCCTCATCATAATAGACGTATAGCCTACATGTATTCTGTTGCCTGAAACTCCTTTCCGAAGGCGGCAGTGCATATATATATGGATTTCATGTTCACGGAATTAACACCTTCAAAGAATCTGTCGCCCTGTCTGTGTCTCTGTCTATCTGTGTGTGTGTGTGTGTGTGTGTGCGTGCGTCTGTGTGTCTGTTTGTGTGTGCATGTTTTTGTGTCTGTCTGTTTGTGTGTCTGTCTGTATATCTGTCTTTCTATTTGTCTGTATGTCTGTTTGTGTATGTCTGTCTATCTTTCGGTCTGTCGGTCTATCTGTCTGTCAGTCTGTCTGTCTGCAGTCTGCAGTCTTTTGTCTTATTGTCTTACTAGCAGTTTTTACCCGGCGTTCGCCCGGGTTTTCCTCAGCGCCCGTGTATTTGAATTTAACGACATCTTCGTCTGCGCCCGTGAATTTGAATTTAACGATGTCCAAATTTTTCATGTATCCTTCTGGCGAATTTACGCGCTGGCTTGAAATTGTTTAATTGCAACTCTATGCAATATATACTCCTGCATAGCTAGATTTCAATGGCATTGAAACAGACTATGACCACATCGAAACTTAAAATGTCCAAATATCGAAATTTCAAGTAAATTTTGGGTTGAAATAAAGTTGTGTTGAGATCTATAATAGAAACTCAAATGAAAACGTTCGTTAAAAATTTCGTATCCCTAAAGTGTTGCATTGGCGAATTTTTAAGTCCGATGACCTATAAATTTAGCCGTGGGCGTGACCACTTCTGATTATTTTGAAATCAACGGTCATCGTGATTGGTTGCGAATCAGAGCGTTGACCTAGATGCCCGCGTGACGTAAGATTGCACATTAATTTAGGCCTTCGTGACGTGGACAAATGGCCATACTGTGGCCGGTATTGAAATAGTCTCGTCGAAAAAGTTGGAAATTTAAAATGGCCATAATATTATATCGGCGTTTAAATAAAATTGCGAGCTGAAAATAGTCGCGTTGACCTAGACGCGGCGTAATAATGTTTTGTAAATTTTTTCAAATCGCTAAAGCGTTCCGTTTCGGAGCCTTTAGCCGGACAGACAAACATGCGGAAGGACAGAATAATCAGACTTTGGATTATAATATAGATTGTCTTATTGTCTTTTGTCTTATTGTCCTATTGTCCTATTGTCCTATTGTCCTATTGTCTGTCTGTCTGATTGTCTGTCTGTCTGTTTGCCTGTAACAGCCTGTTCTTCTGTCTGATTTTCTGTCTGTCTGTCTGTCTGTCTGTCGGTCGGTCGGTCTGTCTGTCTGTGTCTGTCTGTCTGTCTGTCACACACCCAGGTCTGATCATCTGATGCAGTCTATCGGTTGCACAAACACTTAATTCTCCATCCATGGAACAGTTCAGGGCTTACATTTAGATGATTCTGATAATTTCGGTGGCGTTCTATTCTATATACTCTATTCAATCACATTCGGTTCCATGAATTATGTTCCATTCCATTCTATTCTTTTCAATTCAATTCGTAACTATTCCATTATATTCTAATCTACTTAGTCCCATTCTCCTCCATTCCATATTCTTATTCTATTATAATCTGTTGTATAGTATACTCTTTTTATGTTCTGCTATATATATATATATATATATATATATATATATATATATATATATATATATATATATATATATATATATACTCTGTTCGACCTTATATTCTCGATTACATTCTGATCTGTTCTATATGCTCTATAGTCTGTGCTTGCTCTATTCCAGATCCTATTCCATTCTACTCTACAATGTGTCCCGATGAAAAGTGGACCCTAGAAAAAGTGTCATAACTCGGTCAAAATTTTTAACATTTGCCTGAAATTTTAAATACAACAACACTAATACACTATATATCCATATCACCATCAAATCCTAACGCCGTTTGGAAATGTTGGTGAATTCGTCACTTTTATGAACGTTTGAGATGCAGCACTGAAAAAAGGAAGTTTCCAACATACAAGAGCCACAAGAAGGCGAAGTTCAGCTATACATCTGGTGTTCAAAATGTCCTCCTTGTTCACGGCCACACGACCCTAGACGTGAACCCCACTGTTTGATGGCCCGGCCGATGATCACGTGGTCAAACATATATTCTACTCTAGTAAATTCTCCTCTGCTTTATGTTCCACTATACTTAATTCTATAGTTGATTCTACTTTCTGTGGATTCCATTCTAATATGTTCTATACTTTATTCTACTCAATTCTATTGGTCAGTTTATACTCGAGATGCTCTCTGAACCAAACAGAACACAGTAGAACGGGGTGGAACAAAGTCTAATTATGACAAACCCGAGGTAAAGACAAAGGTACATTATTATTATTATTATTATTATTATTATTATTATTATTATTATTATTATTATTATTATTATTATTATTATTATTATTATTATTATTATTATTATTATTATTATTATTATTATTATTATTATTATTATTATTATTATTATTATTATTATTATTATTATTATAATTTTTTTCAAGGTATTATCTTTAGGATTATATGAACTATAATTATTATAATTATTATATAATTATTATAATTATAATTATTATTATTATTATTATTATTATTATTTTTTACCTGAGGTATCAAGGATCCCTCAGGATTTATGAAAAATTGCTATAAGGAGCAGGAAATTTGTCTGGAGGGTCAGGCCTTATTATTATTATTATTATTATTATTATTATTATTATTATTATTATTATTATTATTATTATTATTATTATTATTATTATTATTATTATTATTATTATTATTATTATTATTATTATTATTATTATTATTATTATTATTATTTTTATTATTATGGTATTATTATTATTATTATTGTTGTTGTTATTACTATTATTATTATTATTATTATTATTATTATTATTATTATTATTATTATTATTATTATTATTATTATTATTATTATTATTATTATTATTATTATTATTATTATTATTATTATTATTATTATTATTATTATTATTATTGCGCGTTTCTTAATCGCCACTATCTAATGACCAAGCACAAATCGAGATGGCGCTGAGCAGTTGTAAGTTGTAAAGGACTCCCTACTCAATGACCATCTCGTGGGAGGAGGCTCGAACCCAACTCTCATGACTACAAGGTGAGCGCTCTAACCAATCAGATACCGTGTCCCACAAAACCCTCTACGTGTAAAAGACGCTACATAAATTCAACAAACGGAGGCACATACACGCACACCGATTAAACTTTTTGTTTAAAAACTATTCCAGTTCAATCGAGTTGCGCATCTGCTAACCCGCTCAGATAAATCATCCAATCGCCGTCAGCCATTAACTTCGATCGATCAGCCGTGGGCGTGGCCGGCGTCACCATTGGTCAATTGGCTGTCAATCAAAGCGTCGTAGGGCCTTTGATGTCGCCGCCGGAGCGTGAAGTAGATTTTCGCGGATCTAAAACGTCGGACAGAAAAGAGGCCCTTCAGGTCGAAACGGGGTCATAAGTGGACAATAAAAGAAGCGTATAATCGCCGTTCGATTTTCTCACGGGAGCCGGTAATAACCGCATCGTCAAGGTAACTCCAGGTACGTTCGTAAAACGCGCCCATTCAACAAACAGTCAGGTGTGTCTGAAGATTGCGCGGCTTCTGCTGTGTTGCGACGGAAGGCTTGTCTTCGGAATACGGAGTGTCTCATTGGTTGGAGGCGATGGAAATTCCGAAATGGATTTTGAAATGCGTTGCGTAATGTATTGTAATTTGTAATCTATTGTACTGTATTTCACTCTGTTGTAGTTTATTGTAGTGTGGTGCATTGTGTATGGTATACGGTGCAACGTAATGCATTGTATTGTATACTGAATAAAATCTATCAATAAATCCATCATTCAAACAAATTAACTAATTAAGTAGCCAGTCAGTCAATTAGTCATTCAGGCAATTATCCAGTCAGTCAATCAGATAATTAGTTAGTCAATCAGTCAGGCATTCAGTCAATCATTCAATCAGTCAGTCATTAAGTCAATCAGTCAGTCAGTCATTCAGTCAGTCAGTCATTCATTCATTCAGTTAATTCAATTCATTCAGTCATTCAGACAACTCAATCAGTCAATCAGTCTCAGATCGACGTTCAATCTCCGTCTCTGGTCATTGTAGCGTGTCTCCTCCCATTGTGCATCGGAGCACAGCCGCTACAACCTCCTCCTCCACCAGCTCCTCCTCCACGTCCTCTTCGTCTTCCGATGGATTCGAGTCCTTCTTCGTTTCTCAGTCGCAGTCTCGGCGGCCGCAGCGCTGCAGGCACCATGGACTTCCTACGATCAGCAGCTGGCCATGGGACGATCCTCACCCACCACGTCCCCCACAGCAGCCCCAACTGGGGCTACTCCTCCAAGCCCAGCCCCCACGTCACACCCTTCGAGGCCTTCGACCTTCAACACGCCTCGTCACCCCGCAACATCTATAACCCCTCTGCCACACCCTTCGGAAACGACGTCCGGTCATTACCCCCTGCGTCATCCGTCACATGTGGCCCTCCAGAACTCCAGCTCAGGTCCTCCCTCTTTGGACAGACCTTCGGCCAGGTACCTCCGCCCCCGTCCGTACCCCCTGCAGATCTGTTCCCGTCGGGGTGCCAGCAGATACCACTCAGTCCCTATCGGTCGCTGACGAACAGGATGGCCTTCCATCCGGACCTCTACCATCCGGGATTCTCCACTTCCGCCGCTGGATCCCTCGTGGCAGAGTTCAACGGAGTTCACGCGGCGAGGTTCGACCATCAGGGTCAGGGTGGAACGACCTACATCGGCAGTCACCACCAGGTGGTCACACCATCGTCTGTCTCCAGGTCCACAGGTAATTATTGTCATCATCATCATCATCATCATTATATCATCATCATCATCATCATCATCATCATCATCATCATCATCATCATCATCATCATCATCATCATCATCATCATCATCACTTTCTTCTTCTTCTTCTTCTTTCTTCTTCTTTCATCATCATCATCTCATCTTCTTCATCATCATCATCATCTTCTTCTTCATCATCACCTGTCATGATAGTGGTTAATTTGCTCGCATCATCACGCAGACAGCATGGGTTCGATCCTCCTCCTCTGAGACGGTCACTATGTACAGTATCATAGGGACCATGAGCAAGTCCTTCATTCTTCCACGCTTGTCTGATTCTGATTGATAGTGGTTAATTTGCTCGCCTTTTAACGCAGATAGCATGGGTTCGATCCTCCTCCTCTGAGATGTTACTGTGTAGAGGACCTTGAGCAAGTCCTTCACTCACAATTGCTCAGTGGCTCAGAATCTGACTTATGATTCTGATGATGATGATGGTGGTTTTGAAGATTATATTAATCATGGTGGTGGTGATGATGATGATGATGAATGATGATGATGATGATGATGATGATGATGATGATGATGATGATGATGATAATAATGATAATGATGATAATGATAACAATAACAACAATAAAAATAGCAATATCAATAACAACAATAAGAAACAATAACAATAACAGCAACAATAACAGCAATAATAACAGCAACAATAACAGCAATAATAGGCCTAATGATATCGTTGCTTGTGGCACTGTCACACAGAGGCTAGTGGAGGGAAGAGCAGTTCTTCAAGACAACGTAAGAAGAGGAAGCCCTACAGTCGATTCCAGACTCTCATCCTCGAAAGTGAGTTCGTCAACAACGGTTACATTTCGCGCCAGAAGCGATGGCATCTGTCCTGCCAGCTCAACTTGACTGAGCGCCAGGTCAAGGTCTGGTTCCAGAACCGAAGGATGAAGAACAAGAAACTGCGAGAACGAGCCAGAGTCATGATCAATGGCGTACAATGATCCATCGATTGATCAATGGACAATGCGTTATCGATCTGAGGCGTTAACGGAAGTAGAGATCGATGCCGTAATCAGTTATCGAACTGGAGGAAGTAAATGCGTCGGCTGTGTGAAGTCGCTATCGATCGTTGGACTATTGATAATACAATTAGCCTGAGATCGATCGTTAAATCAATTAACCCGTGATCGATCATTGGCGTGCAATGATCCATCGATCTCTTGATCGATCAGTTAACCGGTGATCGATAATTGAACTGTTGATCGACTCGTGATCCATAACGGTGATCGATCTATCAATCCAGGATCAAGTAGTGACCAGTCAATGATCGCCTCTCTCTGTCTGCGATTGAACTTTGAACTCTGGAAATAGACGGTGACACACACACACAAGCACACGCACACGCACACACAAATGCATAATTTATATACAATATTATACATGCATAAACACATGCGTACATATACGCTGACATACGTATACGTACCGACCATGTGAAGAATCCGCCATCTCTGGAGGAGACATTCAAATCACGACTAATCCTTTAAAACTATCAGTTGTCACTGATTTATTTGAACTTATGCACAACGTCCTTTTCTTCAGGCCTCGGCTGTGATATGGCTCTATATAAATCGTATTATTATTATTATTATACATACATGGCACACACATACATACATACATACATACATACAGTGCGTTTGTCAGGCGCTTATTAAAGAAAAGATATTATTACATTACATACATACATACATACATACTTAAGTGGCGCTATATAAACATACATGCATACATACATACATACATGCATACATACATACATACATACATGCATACATACATACATACATACATACACATGCATACATACATGTACATTGATATATGTGCATACACATGCATACTCGCATTGACAACATTGTCATGCCTGGTGGGTGTGGTGGCTCACATGTTTTGCTGTGTATCGTTGCTCAGCTATGGCGCTATAATAATCGTTCTCCACGTGACACTGTAAAAAGATCGTTTCTCTGTATTGACCGTTTCCGTTTGTAATCTGTGGCGATCGTTGCAATTAGCGATCACAGTTAATTACGAGATGTTAATTATTTAATTGTTTTATTAGAGGCACGATTATTGCGCCAAAGAGATATGTAAATATCGATGAATCGTTGAATAATGAACTGTAACTTGTAAAATAATTTAATAAATGAATTTCGTTTGTCGCTTAATGAAAGTTCTCTTTTCGTTAAGTTCTCTTGTATTCAGAGTGAATTCAGACGGCGTGAACCATGATAAGTCACGCGTGAGTGCCTCGCCTTATAAGTGTATACCCTATTCCTTGCCTTGCCTTGTCCACTTGCCTTGAGGTCTGACCGCTTTGTATACCACCTTGGCTTAACTATATAACTAACGTCACCTAATAATTCCCTCAACGTACCTGATCTGACCTTACCTTAACCTGTCGTACCTTACCTTATATATACCACAGGGGCGTCTACACCGTGTAAACCTTGGAGCAAATGCTCCATCGAAGAAATAGGTGGGGGGGAAGACCTCATTTCGAAATTCGGGGGATTCAATTTTTTTAATTGTTATACCATGGGAAGGGGAGCGGAGGGGTAGGCTAGTTGCTCCAATGACTTAGGGGGGATAGACGCCCCTGCCGTACCATACATTATTCCACACATACCTTGCCCAGAGATTAATTTCGGATTACTGCGGATGGCTCAGTATACCTTACCTCAATGGCCCAACCATTGGCAACCAGCCATAAGATGTCGTTAAGCAATATAAAATTAGCACTACTAGTCTACTACTACTACTGCTGCTGCTGCTGCTGCTGTTTCTACCTCCCCTCCCTCCAATACAAAAGGAATCAATCCTACAATTAGGACGAACGTGTATAACACGGCGTCTTCTATCCCCACTCATATCATCAATCCATTCCCCCTATACGCAAATCCATTTCTCCACCCGCCCCCACTCTGTATCTAAACTCCAGTCACCCCTCAATCCACCTCCCCATCACCTCCCCACCCCGTATCAGGCCAGCGATCTTGTTACCAGTTCACAGAAAGATGAGGAGGAGGCGGCGACACCTTGCGCCCGGCTGCTGCACCGGGCGACTGAGCCGCGCAGGCGCACAGCGTCACCGCGGAACGAAGGATTCTGACGCAAGGTGTCACCACGGCAGACGAAAATCTCGATAATATATTACTACGCATTAATTATATATATATATATATATATATATATATATATATATATATATATAATATACCTGCAAATTCATGCAAGTATATATACTTATATACATATGTATAAGTACATATATGACAATGATTTCTTATATATATTTCATATTATTTGTATATATAATTATATATACATGTGTGTGGATGTCAAAGCGTGTTTGCCTGTTCGAGCGAAAGATGTCGTCAGTGGTGCGTAATAATCGTTGGCCCAATTGATGGTATACCGTTATTAGGTCAGTGACCTACTTTGAAGCCCAATTGACGCAATTGTTATTAGGTCAGTGACCTACTTCTAAGAATAGCCACTCAAGCTTCCCCTGTTGGGGGAGAGGGTGGAGGAGGGAGGGAGGGAGGGAGGGGGATGGAGTACTCGAGGAGGGGACAGACATTTACCCCTTTACTTCCCATGGGCGATACAAAGGGACAAGGGAAGGTAGGCCTAAATGTGCAAATCATTATGTATGCTATTGTATTGTGTTACTTTCAATTGTATAGTATTGTGTCTTATTGTGTTCTGTTAGGGGCCGTCCATAAATGACATCACGCTATTTTGGCCGATTTTTAACCCTCCCTGCCCCCCTCGTCACACTTCGTCACAAAAAGTAAGACCCCTCTGAAAATGACGTCACAAAGCTCTGACCCCACCTCTAAAACCAAGTTTCAAGTCAAAGCAAAATGCTCCTTCATGGAACAAATAGCGAAAACATGAATATTTTAAAATCTAACGGTGACCAAATATTGAAATAATTAGAAAATTATTAATAATGGTGCCCGTATACATTAAAATAATTAAAAAATAATGAAAATTTAATCCTAAAAATTAGTGCTGTTATTATTAAAATTAAATTGTTGTTAATTGTTAAATTTAATAACATAGTCCTGGTGTGACGTCACACTACTCAGACCCCACCCCCATGTCACACATCGTCACAAATTTCCGACCCCCCTCCCCACCTAGGTGCGTGACGTCATTTATGGACAGCCCCTTATCTTCTATTGTAGGTCTTGTATTTAATTCTATTAATGTGTTGCAATGCATTGTAATGCCGTATGTCGTATTGTATTGTATTCTATTGCGCTTTATTTTATTGTATTCGTTTCTATTGTAGCCTATTGTAAATTTGTAATGCTGCGGCACATGGCCGTTGATAATAAAATTTTAATTTCCAATTTCCCAATCAACACCTCTAAGTCCCAGTCTCCGAACGGCTCGTGCTGATTGGCCATCCGCTCGTCCAATCAGATCGGAGCACCAGGACAAACGATGTGCATGGATTACGGAGTATATCGATGAAGCATCTGCTCAAGCGTGATGATCGGTGGGCTTAAAGTCATTCTGTTACCAAGCGGAGAACATTTATCACACTAAATCAACGTCAGAATCCACCTGTGACCACGGCTGGATGATACCACCCGCCCGGCCGCCACGGCTCGAAAGCGACAGCACTCCGCTGCAACGACCTAGCTATTAAAAAACACTAAAAACGTGAGGTTTTTATTGCGGCGGCCATCTTGTTGAACACATCTCTCAGCGATAAAGAAACTCAGAAATATAGACGCAGAAACAGGCGCGCGCGTACGCTATATGCTTCTTCGATTGTAGGCCTATATCCACGATTAAGTGTATATTTTAAGATCAGTAATATAGCTTTGCGTATAAGTTTTATATTTAAATAACTTATGTTATGTTGAAATATTTTATATGGAAATATATATATATCAGAATGAATAACGTTGGTCGTATTGTTGCTTTCAGAAAGGTTATAGTCGTTGTGATTGTGTATTTTCGTTTTTATTTGGTCTGGCCATAATGGTAGATATGATAATATAAAGGTTTTATTGTTGGGTCGTTTTGTGCAGCGTCAAAAATGAAATTATGCAAAGAGAACGACTTCTGAAGAATTCCTTAGGTCGTGGAATGTTGAATATTATCGCATTCATGCATGCAGCTAGAAATTTAAAATAGGACTTATCTGCCTTTTTGTCTGCAATGTTGTGATATTTTAGTTCTGTTATTATAAGTACTAAAGTGCAGTAGCGGGGCCAGGATTTCAGGTTGGGGGGGGGCTAAAACCCCAATTCCTTCCATTTCTCCTCTGGCGTTACATCGTATAAGACAACAAGCTGTAAAATGAAAATAAACTTTTTTGGATGATTTTCTCTAATCGATAAGCTGCAATCTGTGTTAAATGCTGCTGCTCGTCGTCTGATCGGTGGCATATCTAGGTTTGGTCATATATCTAAATTAATGTTGGAGGTACTGCACTGATAACCCATGCAAAAACGTATTGAGTTTAAGACCTTTATGCTTTTATACGTAACTGCCGGACATTCATTCATTCATTCATTCGGGAATTTATATAGCGCCCCTTCAAGGAAACATACTCAGATGCGCTCCCGACATGTGTAGCCTAGGTTGTGCACCATTTTACCTCAAGGATCTTTTGCACTGCAACGCATGGCGACTTGGTTGTTCCCCGGTTCGGACTTCGACGGCCCTGCATGCAGGCTGCAGCGCAGAAGTGTTGCTGTGGTCGGTCCATCCTCTGCATGGAGTAAGTTCACTCACTCACTCACTCACTCACTCACTCACTCACTCACTCACTCACTCACTCACTCACTCACTCACTCACTCACTCACTCACTCACTCACCTATCTTTAGAATGACTGTTCTCAATTACTCCAGAGTTCGTATAGGCCAATATAGACATGGCTTGTGATGCAAGTGATGAATTCTGATCTCTCGCACTATAGGAATTAACACATCACCTGTCAGACTATAATTTTTTATTATAACAGACTGCGGCTTTCCCATGCATGCATGCAGGGAACCATTAAAATTAGCGGATGATATTGTAATCGATAACTAAACTGCAGACGTCTCGAAAACCTCAATATGTGCGTGCATGAGAGCCTAAATTATCCAAAGCCTTTGTCTGCTTTTTTTATTTTGTAATTTTACAGTTTTATGGTTTCTCTTCCATGCAAAATCTTAATGATCGGGAACGCGTTTCGCAATTAAGAATTAAAATTGCTATATTCTGCAATTGACGCGTTCGTTTTACGTTCACCCACGGTCATATAACACGCGGGTATTCATCCATTAGCAGATATATAATATCGCTCTTTGATGGGAAATTCGTTTTTATTAATCGTATATTTCGATCGGTTTGGTTCGCCTTTGTATAATCCACGATTTTCAATTGCACAACAAAGGGGATCAGGGTCAAATGAACGGGACAAACCCACGTGTGGTTTACGAGAGGGAAACGCCGGTGAATTGGGAGGGGGAGGGGCAGCACGACGCAGAGGGAAGTAGGGGGCCTATATAACAAGATTTTTAATTGCAGAGGAGAATAACACGCCACCGAAAGTCCCATGCGATTTTGTGCGTGCAGGTTCCCCATTCGCCTCCCAACGGTGGCTTATTTCAGAGATTTAATTCTATATAGGGCTAGCACGATCCGTAAACCAGGACCTTTAATGGTGTGGCACCCAAGCATTCAAACGGGCTGCAGCGGTGAAGATCAATTCATTGAAATATGAGCAGGGTCGAGGGACTCGAGGCCATACGGTCGCTGATAGCAGGGTCCGTGGACTCCATATTATACACGGGGAACTGCATGCACCCATTCAAACTGCAGGCAGCGGTGCTGAAGGATCTCTGCACCCGATCAATTCATTGAAAAAATAACAGGGTCGAGACCGTATACGGTTGCTATAGGCTATAGTAGAAATTTTACATTCTGCCATGATTCTGGTATACGTTACACTTTACAGTTTACACTGTTACTAGTCGACAACAACGGCCATTGTTGTCATATTTATTAAGCAGTCGTTAAACTCTGGATCCATCCATCCATCTATAAAATAAGATGGAAATAACGATTAAGATTACCGGATCAAGATACAATGAAGAAATTGACAGCTATGGTCTGATATAGCGTATGAATCAAACGATTTGAAGGTGTCTAAGCGCTTCCTAATATTATTATTTGCATTCAGATTAATGACATCTTGCGAGTCCTATTCTGGCCGTTCAGGCCGACCTTGAATTAGACTTAGCCTACGAAATGCACAACCACTAAATATCTCTTCAGCTAAAGACTGAAAGTCCATTCCATCGATTGCTCGTCATCCCTCCCAGGCGGCCCCCAAATAATTATAGGACAGGAACCCCAAAATATTATACACCAATTTTAAACATCGAAATTAAGTTCTGTATGGTAAAGGAAATGCGGTCATTAATAATTATAGGCTAGGGCCTATAGACGTAGCCTACGTGGGCCTATGGTGGGGCTTCGCCAGTAAGCAGGAACGTGCGTGACTCTTTGAGTGCTCTAGTCCGCAAGTTGATACGCCTTGATTTCCTACCCAAATCTATCCCCACCTTAGAGGAGCTTTGTAAAAAAGTTGACATAGACCTCTTTAAAAACATCTTAACAAAATACTAGCCACACCCTCCACGACCTTCTCCCTCTGTCAATTGTAGGCTACTGCTGGTCATGACCTGCGCCCACGCTCACATAACCGTGTCCTCCCTAGATTTGATTCCCTTAATTATGAGTCGCGGCTTCTTGGCTATAGGATGTTGCACAGTTAGATATCGATTTTCTAGTCGACTTAATTCTCTTCTCCTAATTATCGTTTTCTTTATACCTAAATTATTTTTGACTGTGTAGGCCCTATGTAAAGCGCTGAGCGTTTGCTCGAGTTTAATAAAGAACAGATTTACTTACTTACTTACTTACATCACTTCTATCCTCAAATCACTCCACTGGCTCAAAATTCCTGAACGAATAGAATAAATAATTATTATAAAGTCATATAATCCTCTCATCTCTCCCATCTCCATCAGTTGTTCACGATCGAGCCCGCGACTTCGCTTTTGTGGGCGCTGTAGAAGTTTCGAATTTACGATTAGGCTACGATTACGAGCAGCAAAGCAACAACAACAAAAACAACGATGATGATGACGATGATGATGATGATAACAACAATAATAATAACAATAATAATAACAATAAATTAATAATAAAATTTAATACTAAAAGAACCGACTTTTGAGGCATCGGAGCCCAATACACTTAACGTCCGTCGTACAAAGATGGCGGATCGGCAGAAGAGAACGATTAATGGTAAATGTTAAATAACATCTAAGAATTCTAAATCAGTATAATTTATTGACGAATTAAGCACACATTTATTTAGGTGCTGC
>JACEVL010002055.1:0-112500 GCA_020284085.1 Aporrectodea caliginosa
TCTTTTCATCAACTCTTTTCAATAACTCTTTTCAATAACTCTTTTCAATAACTCTTTTCAATAACTCTTTTCAATAACTTTCAATAACTCTTTCAATAACTCTTTTCAATAACTCTTTTCAATAACTCTTTTCAATAACTCTTTTCAATAACTCTTTTCAATAACTCTTTTCAATAACTCTTTTCAATAACTCTTTTTTCAATAACTCTTTTCAATAACTCTTTTCAATAACTCTTTTCAATAACTCTTTTCAATAACTCTTTTCAATAACTCTTTTCAATAACTCTTTTCAATAACTCTTTTCAATAACTCTTTTCAATAACTCTTTTCAATAACTCTTTTCAATAACTTTCAATAACTCAATAACTCTTTTCAATAACTCTTTTCAATAACTCTTTTCAATAACTCTTTTCAATAACTCTTTCAATAACTCTTTTTCAATAACTCTTTTCAATAACTCTTTCAATAACTCTTTTCAATAACTCTTTTCAATAACTCTTTTCAATAACTCTTTTCAATAACTCTTTTCAATAACTCTTTTCAATAACTCTTTTCAATAACTCTTTTCAATAACTCTTTTCAATAACTCTTTTCAATTTTTTAACTCTTTTCAATAACTCTTTTCAATAACTCTTTTCAATAACTCTTTCAATAACTCTTTTCAATAACTCTTTTCAATAACTCTTTTCAATAACTCTTTTCAATAACTCTTTTCAATAACTCTTTTCAATAACTCTTTTCAATAACTCTTTTCAATAACTCTTTTCAATAACTCTTTTCAATAACTCTTTTCAATAACTCTTTTCAATAACTCTTTTCAATAACTCTTTTCAATAACTCTTTTCAATAACTCTTTTCAATAACTCTTTTCAATAACTCTTTTCAATAACTCTTTTCAATAACTCTTTTCAATAACTCTTTTCAATAACTCTTTTCAATAACTCTTTTCAATAACTCTTTTCAATAACTCTTTTCAATAACTCTTTTCAATAACTCTTTTCAATAACTCTTTTCAATAACTCTTTTCAATAACTCTTTTCAATAACTCTTTTCAATAACTCTTTTCAATAACTCTTTTCAATAACTCTTTTCAATAACTCTTTTCAATAACTCTTTTCAATAACTCTTTCAATAACTCTTTTCAATAACTCTTTTCAATAACTCTTTTCAATAACTCTTTTCAATAACTCTTTTCAATAACTCTTTCAATAACTCTTTTCAATAACTCTTTTCAATAACTCTTTTCAATAACTCTTTTCAATAACTCTTTTCAATAACTCTTTCAATAACTCTTTCAATAACTCCTTTCAATAACTCTTTTCAATAACTCTTTTCAATAACTCTTTTTTCAATAACTCTTTTCAATAACTCTTTTCAATAACTCTTTTCAATAACTCTTTTCAATAACTCTTTTCAATAACTCTTTTCAATAACTCTTTTCAATAACTCTTTTCAATAACTCTTTTCAATAACTCTTTTCAATAACTCTTTTCAATAACTCTTTCAATAACTCTTTTCAATAACTCTTTTCAATAACTCTTTTCAATAACTCTTTTCAATAACTCTTTTCAATAACTCTTTTCAATAACTCTTTTCAATAACTCTTTCAATAACTCTTTTCAATAACTCTTTTCAATAACTCTTTTCAATAACTCTTTTCAATAACTCTTTTCAATAACTCTTTTCAATAACTCTTTTCAATAACTCTTTTCAATAACTCTTTTCAATAACTCTTTTCAATAACTCTTTTCAATAACTCTTTTCAATAACTCTTTTCAATAACTCTTTTCAATAACTCTTTTCAATAACTCTTTTCAATAACTCTTTTCAATTTTCAATAACTCTTTTCAATAACTCTTTTCAATAACTCTTTTCAATAACTCTTTTCAATAACTCTTTTCAATAACTCTTTCAATTTTCAATAACTCTTTTCAATAACTCTTTTCAATAACTCTTTTCAATAACTCTTTTCAATAACTCTTTTCAATAACTCTTTTCAATAACTCTTTTCAATAACTCTTTTCAATACTCTTTTCAATAACTCTTTTCAATAACTCTTTTCAATAACTCTTTTCAATAACTCTTTTCAATAACTCTTTTCAATAACTCTTTTCAATAACTCTTTTCAATAACTCTTTTCAATAACTCTTTTCAATAACTCTTTTCAATAACTCTTTCAATAACTCTTTTCAATAACTCTTTTCAATAACTCTTTTCAATAACTCTTTTCAATAACTCTTTTCAATAACTCTTTTCAATAACTCTTTTCAATAACTCTTTTCAATAACTCTTTTCAATAACTCTTTTCAATAACTCTTTTCAATAACTCTTTTCAATAACTCTTTTCAATAACTCTTTTCAATAACTCTTTTCAATAACTCTTTTCAATAACTCTTTTCAATAACTCTTTTCAATAACTCTTTTCAATAACTCTTTTCAATAACTCTTTTCAATAACTCTTTTCAATAACTCTTTTCAATAACTCTTTTCAATAACTCTTTCAATAACTCTTTTCAATAACTCTTTTCAATAACTCTTTTCAATAACTCTTTTCAATAACTCTTTTCAATAACTCTTTTCAATAACTCTTTCAATAACTCTTTTCAATAACTCTTTTCAATAACTCTTTTCAATAACTCTTTTCAATAACTCTTTTCAATAACTCTTTTCAATAACTCTTTTCAATAACTCTTTTCAATAACTCTTTTCAATAACTCTTTTCAATAACTCTTTTTTTCAATAACTCTTTTCAATAACTCTTTTCAATAACTCTTTTCAATAACTCTTTTCAATAACTCTTTTCAATAACTCTTTTCAATAACTCTTTTCAATAACTCTTTTCAATAACTCTTTCAATAACTCTTTTCAATAACTCTTTTCAATAACTCTTTTCAATAACTCTCTTTCAATAACTCTTTTCAATAACTCTTTTCAATAACTCTTTTCAATAACTCTTTTCAATAACTCTTTTCAATAACTCTTTTCAATAACTCTTTTCAATAACTCTTTTCAATAACTCTTTTCAATAACTCTTTTCAATAACTCTTTTCAATAACTCTTTTCAATAACTCTTTTCAATAATAACTCTTTTCAATAACTCTTTTCAATAACTCTTTTCAATAACTCTTTTCAATAACTCTTTTCAATAATAACTCTTTTCAATAACTCTTTTCAATAACTCTTTTCAATAACTCTTTTCAATAACTCTTTTCAATAACTCTTTTCAATAACTCTTTTCAATAACTCTTTTCAATAACTCTTTTCAATAACTCTTTTCAATAACTCTTTTCAATAACTCTTTTCAATAACTCTTTTCAATAACTCTTTCAATAACTCTTTTCAATAACTCTTTTCAATAACTCTTTTCAATAACTCTTTTCAATAACTCTTTTCAATAACTCTTTTCAATAACTCTTTTCAATAACTCTTTTCAATAACTCTTTTCAATAACTCTTTTCAATAACTCTTTTCAATAACTCTTTTCAATAACTCTCTTTTCAATAACTCTTTTCAATAACTCTTTTCAATAACTCTTTTCAATAACTCTTTTCAATAACTCTTTTCAATAACTCTTTTCAATAACTCTTTTCAATAACTCTTTTCAATAACTCTTTTCAATAACTCTTTTCGATAACTCTTTTCAATAACTCTTTTCAATAACTCTTTTCAATAACTCTTTTCAATAACTCTTTTCAATAACTCTTTTCAATAACTCTTTCAATAACTCTTTCAATAACTCTTTTCAATAACTCTTTTTCAATAACTCTTTTCAATAACTCTTTTCAATAACTCTTTTCAATAACTCTTTCAATAACTCTTTTTCAGTAACTCTTTTCAATAACTCTTTTCAATAACTCTATCATCAAATGCAATGACTTACACATAAATAGTTGATTTTCCATGGGCCTACCCTGTCTCCCCAAAAGACGTCACTGATTTTTTTGATATTTTGAATGGCCAAAAAGGTACTGGGGCGAAAATATGCTCTCGACCCAGAACCTTGGTGAGTACTGGGGCGAAAGTCCCTGTTGCCCCTGTGGAGTGAATCTACTTCAAGCCACTGTTTAGCGACCCTGGACAAGTTTCTCACACAAAATTGTCTGTGAGGAAGGCAACATGAAAGCACTTCACTCATCTCATCCCCAGGTGGCATAAATGCCAATGGACCTGCCTTTGGACAGAGAACTCATCAACATACAACACCTATAAAGAACCTCACAAAGGCAGTCACACAGATGGGAACTCTGGCACAAACGTCATTGAAGGCCTCCCTCAAGGTAAGGTGTTATGTAACTTGTTCCTCAAGACTACAGCAACCTGAGTGAAACCCATAATCCTCACCTTTGAACTTGGAATCTACAAAATCATATATAGATGCGTATAAAATAAATATATAAGTTTTCTGATTCCTTGGAATAAGTATGGCCGCTAGAAGAACATTGATCGATGAAAGGTCATTTGCGCTTAAAAATCCCATTATGCACAAATGGCCATCAAATTGTGAATTTTAAACAGTATGCATCATGCCAATTCAACTATGTCTTGCTGTTTTGGTATAGTAACATCTCACAAAAAACACATGGATAATAGTGAGATAAAGATTAGTCATGGGGTGTTTAATACAACATTTACAGCTTTCAAACTAACAGCCTAAGCACTTATATAGCACATTTATTATAATACATGAGGCCTAAATCAATATGACTTCAATTACACATGAGGATTCAAAGCAAAGATATAAAGTGGAAGGTCCATTTGTCTCCAAAACACCTACATGCCACATAGACCTATATGGTAGGCCTATATGTTTATAATAAGAATGTTATACTCTGTATAAATGTATTATGTATGTACACCAAAGTGCGGATATGAAATTGGTTGAATAAAGAATATACTTACTTACTTACTTACTTATATAGCATAACAGAGTAATAAAAACAGCACTGTGCTGGTTATTTATACTTGCTTACTTGTTGATTCAGTATTGTCGTGTTTCAGGTTATATTATAGCCTACAATGTTATAACTTCTCATAGTAAAAGAACAAATCCTCTTGGGAGCCAAAAATTGCCCAGGAGCCGACATCTAAAATACTTCTTGAGAAATTTATAAAGGGGTTCATGTTCAAATCCCTGCCAAGACAGACATCTTCAAGATTTATGTTCTACTGACGTCACCTAGTGACTTCACTACAACACACACAAAATCTGTAAAACAACCACCCACTTCAGCAACCTTTTCTCCTGTCTGTTTTCAAGTCTTCATTGTTTCAAAATGGATGGATCTGTCTCCATTATACCTTAAAAAACACAGCCATACCCTAATATAAGGCTAATCAAGGAAACATTGAACACTGTGATTGGACAGTTCTAACAAGAAATTGAAACTAAAACTCTATAAAATTATGCTGGCCGCTTATTAAATGAACTGCTTCTCACCATAGTTTAAATCTAGGTGCATCAGTGATGACAGATAATTTATTTCTTAAGTAAGAATATTTCCATCCATTGGGATTCATATCAAACCCCATTTCATAACAACTCTATATGCTAATACAAATTAGAGAACTATAAGTGTTAGGTATGTATCAAAGCATTAACAATTTGAACACTAAAGGCCAAAAACTTGGCCTGGAACTTAGGAGGAAATTATACACGAAAAGCTGAAACCGGCCTCGCCATCTACCGTCATTTCCCGACGGTGGGGGGGGGGGAGACAGTGAATAAATAAAATATAGATAAAATCAGTAATGTTGTACTGAAGATCAAAAATTGTGTTATAACATGTTTGGGGGGGGGGTCATATTATAATATTTTATAACTTCTCAAGGTGAAAGAAAGTTTTCTTGGGAAGCCAAAATTGCCCTCGAGCTGACTTATAAAATACTTCAATATTGGACAATCTGTCAAGAGGTCAGTGTTCCTATCCATGCCAGGGCAGACAGATTTTCAAGAGTTATGTTCTACTGACGTCACCTAGTGACTTCACCACAAGACAAGAAATCTGTAAAACAACCACCCACTTCAGCAGCCTTTTTTCGCGCCTGTTTTCGCGCCTTCGTTCTTTCCAAGTCGAGCGGTTTGTCTCCCTTATACCGGTACCTTAAAAATACACAACACCATAATATAAACCTACATGGTACATAGCATGACACTATTAAATAACAATAGCACAGCACTGGTTACATACTTGCTAACTTATTGCTTAACTCTTGTCTTCATTTTCAGTTTTGCAGCAGCTGCACCGTAATCAAGAAAACATTGATTGATTGCACAGAACAGGAAAGTGAAACTGAAACTCTCCATGTGCTGGCCTCTCATTAAATCAATCGCTTTTCACTATGGTTCAAATCTAGGTGCATCAGTGATGACAGACAATTTATTTCTTCAGTAAGAATATTTCCATCCTTGGGATTCATATCAAAGACCAATTCATAACAATTCTATATGCTAACAAGGTAATTTTGAAAGGCAAATTAAACATGTCCAACCATTCAGTTAGGTCTATGACTGAAGTGGCCACGCATAAAGCACGTGAAAAGGTACTACACGAAGTTTCGAATATATATATATATATATATATATATATATATATATATATATATATATATATATATATACGTATGTATTAGGACAATGTAGGTAAAATATAATGGTATGAATGTATGTGTTTATGTACGTATTAGTGTCATGTATATCTTCACGTATCTAAATGTAACAACTATTATATGAATCTGTGATTACAAATACAAATTACAAGACTATAATTATGTGTTTAGGTATGTAACAAAGCATTAACCCTTTCAAAACTAAAGGCCAAATATACTAACTGGAACTTAGGAGGAAATTATTCAGGAGAAGCTGAAAAACCGACCTCACCATCCACTGTCATTTTCCGGGTAGACAGTGAATACATAATACATAAATAAAATCATTATGTTGTACTGAAGATTGAAAATTGTGTTATAACATGTTTGAGGTTATGCTATAATATTTTATAACTTCTCAAGGTAAAAGAAAAATTTTCTTGGAAAGCCAAAAATTGCCCAAAAGCCGACTTATAGAATACTTCTTGGGAAATCTGTCAAGAGGTCGGTGTTCAAATCCCTGCCAGGACAGACAGATTTTTCAAGATTTATGTTCTACTGACGTCACCTAGAGGGAGGTGGTTCAGTACGTCCAGAGGGAGGTGGTTCAGTACGTCCAGAGGGAGGTGGTTCAGTACGTCCACGTCGTCTCCCTCGGGCAACGGGACTAGGTCCCGGCTAAATCTGAACCAAGGAGGAGGGAGAGACCTGATCAGTCGCCTTCACCCCATTGATCATGAAACTAAAAATGGAAGACACAACTATTAGGTCTTCCATAAACGAGCGGCTTATGCGTGCGGGAGCATCGCCAAGGCCATAAGTAAGTAAGTCAAGACGTCACCTAGACTAAGTGACTCCACCACAACAGAAAAAACATCTGTAAAAGCTCTAAAACAACCACCCAATTCAGCAGCCTTTTCTCACGCCTATTCTCCCGCCTTCTGTCCTTGAGAATAGAGGGATTCGTCTCCCTTATACCTTAAAACACAGCAACACCATAATATAAACCTATTCATTATTTATTATTCGGATACTATAATTATAATGTCTCTAACACTGCATATGGTCGATTGTTGTAACAGAAACTCCTTTGGGTGACGGGTCTACTCTTAGGTGGCAGAGCTCATAGTTCTGGTGGGCCAGTGGTGGAGGATCTCAGTTCAGGTGGCGGATCTCAGATCCGGCTGAACTTAACCACTGAAGTTATGTAAATACATTACAATGGTTAGGCTATCTATGACATCGGTGCCGACAGATATTACTATATAAAAACAAAAAGATATAGTTGGATTGTAATGATGCATCATTACCTTGTTACCTTGTGCTGTCAGTTCCTTGAACTCTAGCCATAGGCGGAGACTTGGTCTTGGGTTTGGGGGACTGGTGAAGGAGCGGCCGAAGGTCGATCGGCGAGGCGCGCAGCGCCGAGCAGGGGGAGGGGTTTGGGGAGGGGATGTGCCCCCTCCCCATCTAAAATTTTTGAATTTCCACACTGTAATGGTAGCATTTTAAGCTGTCATCTGAACAAAATTGCTCTATAATTTGAGTGCTGATAGGAACCCTGCAGCTGTCACTCGTAGCTTACATGTAGTTTGAGTTGTGTTTGGGGAGGGGATGTGACATTTTTTGAATTTCCACACTGTAATGGTATAGCATTTTAAGCTGTCATCTGAACAAAGTTGCTCTATAATTTGAGTGCTGATAGGAACCAGCTGTCACTAGTAGCTTACATGTAGTTTGAGTCGTGTTTGGGGAGGGGTTTGGGGAGGGGATGTGACCCCTCCCCTATCTAAAATGTTTTGAATTTCCACACTGTAATGGTAGCATTTTAAGCTGTCATCTGAACAAAATTGCTCTATAATTTGAGTGCTGATAGGAACCCTGCAGCTGTCACTAGTAGCTTACATGTAGTTTGAGTCGTGTTTGGGGAGGGGTTTGGGGAGGGGATGTGACCCCTCCCCTATCTAAAATTTTTTGAATTTCCACACTGTAATGGTAGCATTTTAAGCTGTCATTTGAACAAAATTGCTCTATAATTTGAGTGCTGATAGGAACCAGCTGTCACTCGTAGCTTACATGTAGTTTGAGCCGTGTTTGAGTTTGGGGAGGGGTTTGGGGAGGGGATATGACCCCTCCCCTATTTAAATTTTTTTTAAATTTCCACACTGTAATGGTAGCATTTTAAGATGTCATCAGAACAAAATTGCTCGCTGTCACTCGTAGCTATTATATTCATGAAATATTTCAGAAATTTGGGGGGGGGATATAAGCAGCTCCGTCCCCCCACCTCAAGTTTTGGGGGACCGTCCCCCCTGTCCCCCCCTAAGTCTCCGCCCCTGACTCTAGCGACCGTCATGATCAAGCCTCTCCATTTCCTTCTGTCCGCCGTCGCATCTCTCAGTTCTGCCAAATTCATTCCAGTTGTTTCATGTGAAATGATGCCTACTGTTTAAAATTCACAATTTACTTTTATGGTTCTTTGTCCGTAATGGGATTATTTGCTCAAATGATCTTTCCTCCATCAACGTTCTTCAAACGGTCATACTTACTCAAGGGAATCAGAAAACTCGTATGTATATTATATGTAAGATTATGGGTTTCACTTAGGTTGATGTAGTGTTGAGGAACAAGGTACGTACTATACCTACCAGGAGACTTTGATAATGGTTACAAGTGCCAGAGTTCCATCTGTGTGACTGCCTTTGAGTTTTTTTATAGGTGTTCTATAAATAGCCAGTCTGACTTACATATCATAGGCATGTCTCGTGCTGACTTGACGTTAACGAGTCCACAGTGTAATGCTTTTTTACGATTGTAGAATTTTGACATGCATTTAATAGTCCTGTATATCATGCACATTAACTTAGATCTTTGTCATCAATTGAGGAATTCTTTCTTGAATGCCTTCGGAATGTGAATGTGAATGCTTTTGGTCAGGGCTTGGTTGTTGGAACTTGTTGATGTATTCTGTGGACTTGTGAGGGATCTCTGTGTTTATTTAATTAATTACTCTCTTCAAGATTAAAATTCATGTAATTTAATTTGTATAATTTGAAGACTATTTTGCATTATATAAAACATATTTGACTTTGATTTTCTATTTTATTTCTGTAGAGTTTCTCGTTTCTTTCATTTGGTCCTTCAATGGACGTTTTGTATTATTTCCATTCTGTTTTTGTTGTAATGTGCAAGCAAAGATAACAGGATATTGGCAAACAGCATTAGTGGCAGTTGATAAGCATAGGCTAAATGCTGACCAACATTTTGGAACTGATATAATATTATATGTAACTTAGTCTTTGGAAAATTCTATGACTTTCTGATGACTAAGTTGACTTGTCTACTTTAAAATATGAAACTTGTACATTGGAATGTCCTTACCGTATTGTTTTGCTGTGTGAACCATCTCAAATACTATGATGTAATGAGATTGCACTGTTAGCTTTTTCTTTCAATGTGCTTGTCCTCCTTAGGTTCCTGTTCTGTCTCACCGACTGACCCTTGGAATTTACCGAATTGGAAATCTGTTTTAGAGTGCCATTGGTGGCTTAGTGCGTTTTGATAGTATAATGGATAACACTCTTACCTGAAGTGTTCACACCCGGTTCGATTCCCGTAAGGCCCCCTGGGTTTAGCTCATACCTCATTCCCTAGGTGGCAGCAAAAGTACAGTGCGCTTCCACCTTGCATGGCTGCAACTTTGATGATTTGTGTTCTTGTGAATTGTTCAAGTAATGTGTTCTTGTGAGTTGTTTAATCATCTGAACATGTACAGCTGCACAGTGCGCTTGTCAGGCGCTTCATTAAAGAATAAATATTATTATTATTATAGATTAGGTTAGCATAAATTTGAGACCCAAGTCACCCAACTATGTTAACTCAGAGTTTGTGCTCTAACTTAACATGTTAGGTGGAGTTTTAGTGTACATCAAACCGCTTAATCAAATTTTAGACTCTTAACTGCCATGAACTTACCATTTACGAGGGTCTTCTAGAAAAGTAAGCTCCAGTGTTCCAGAGTGGAATGTATGGAAGTGCTAATTTCTTTCTTTTCGGCTCTGGATCAATCCAAAAAAGGGTGGGCGACTTAGTCCTATCCCTCACCATCTCACCTTCTTACTGACAGTGTGAGGTCAAAGTACTCATTATAGCAGAGTTGGCTAGGGAACTTGGAGCAGAAATCTCAAATAGATCCCTTGGCTGAAGCACATCAATTACCATTAGCATGGCGCAATAGAAGTTGCTAATTACATTACAACTGCGGACTTACGATTTAAATTACACGCGAGGGTTCAAAGTAAAGAAGCTAACCACCCTCCTGTACTAACACCAATCAAGTCAATTATAATTATTTGTCATATAGCAAATAGTAGGCTAGTCTTGCAAGATCAAATCTAATCCAATGATCTATAGAGTCTTATGATAGTGCACAAATCATCCATCATCTATTGATGGTTGCTTCAAGTCACACACTGTAATCTCTTGGAGAAATCCACAAGGTGAGTGAAAGTCAGGCCATGGTAGGTAAGCAAGTCGAAAAAGGTCTCAAGTTCTGACCATTTAACAATAACGAACTGAAGGAATGCACAGAACTTTAATTAATAGCAGTTCATTTTCAAAGATCAAGTGCATTATATGCTCATCATGAGAGGTGCACATGGAGCAGAGATAGGGTCAACTGATTTAAATGTGTAAGACAGATGACCATACAGTGCGTGTATGCACCTCATTTCATCTTAGTTGTTCTGTGTTTCATGAGCGTAGAATGGTTCAGGCTGTCATCAGTTAGCCCTATTCTTCCTTTACACTGCACCATTAGTTAAAAACAAAGGCATCAATCACTGGCACTAAACTTGTGTGACACTCACTTCAGTCTCAAAGACAGTGCAAAGTGAGTGTCTGTGGGAAGCTGAAAACCACATGACATCAATCAACAAGCCAGCACAGCACAATTAATAATTACAAGAATCCCATCTGGTGTAATTTTAATTCAATCGCACACTGTACAGCAGCAGACCAAATCCGACCAAAACCAAAATAAAAGATTTTCCATTTTAAACCAGCCAGTAATAAAGCACAATGACCCAAAAATAAACTTACAAAAGTCTAGAACTTAAGTTTCTTTAAGCGAGTGACACAGAGATCATCGCAACCACCTAAACAAGACTACAACCTTACACCAGAATATAAAAAGTCAACAGTAATAAAGTCGTTCATTTTAGTCCAGATGCCTGCTCTTGGAACTGAAGAAATTTTCAGCGAAGTGCAAAAACAACAGTAATTCAACAAATGGACAACCTTTCCTTGTGGTTTACATGACTTAACACTATATTGTAGACTTTAGCAATGAGAGTGCACTGAAAGCCACAAGTGAGATGCATTTAGCACGACCCACGTCGGTTACCTGACCCTGCACACGTAATATGTTATACACAAATATGTTAATCTGTTGTTACAACCACGTACCAAATAACCCACCATGTCACATCAGCATTGCATAACTATGGGTTATTGCATCTTACATTATAACTTGCTGGAAACAACTTTAATGTGGGTTATTACATCTGTTACATTACAAACATGCAACCAGAGTGAATACTTAACATGCAACAACACACTTAGAAACCCCACACTCCAAATGATCAATCGTGTTTCTAGCTGTCCTGCTTCAGAAGGTTGTCACAGCTTTCACGATTTTCTTCAGTGCATCCTTGGCGTCCGATTGTGGAAATGAACCCAGAGACTCAAGGGCTTTCTGACCATAAGCACAGCACATCCTCTTTGATTCCTCTGTGACAGCTGGGCTGGCCTTCAGAATCTTCACAAGCTACAAGACAATATAATTCATCATATAATTCATCACATCAGAATCTGAAATAAGAATACCTTCAGTCTTTCATTTATGTACAGGTATCGGTACATATTTTCCCTTAAAGATATCTGCATTTTTAAATGTGATCCCAGTCATGCATAATGTTGGCAAAAGATGAGTTTTCAATCGTTCCAGAAAAAGAGCAATCCCTGGCCAGAAGGATGCACAGACCCAGAAGAAGGCCTCTGTCACTACCCATACTCTGGTAGTGCCAGTTCCAAGCCTGGATAAAGGAGGAGGGCAACGCTAATCATCTGTGTAATGAGTGTCATTAAACAGAAACTACCTGCCACACCACATAAATGGTTCAACCTATACAAATTCCTTTGTTAAAGCCTCATTTTCCTTAAGAGTTCAGTGAATGCACTGCTTGGCCTTTCTCCACTCTCATTAGGGTAATTCAAACAACGTGCCATGGAATACTATTACGCATTTATTAAGCATCACCATCTACTGACCAAGCATCACTCGATGGCGCCGAGCAACTGAGTGAAGGACTTGCTCAAGGTCCATGCAGGGTAACCTTATCAGAGGGAGGATCGAACACGTACTCCCTGCCTTACAAAGCAAGCGCTCAACCAATACCATGTACCACAAAGGAAGGTTGAAACAAAAGTTTTTCCTTTGGATAATCTCATCAATTGGCTAAAACACATCCCTTAAGAACAAATGACTCTTACCTTTTTCGTAGCAATGGGCTCACCAGCGAGGAGCTTTTGCGCTTCGGGGGCCAGTTGTTGATCTCTGATGTAGAGAATCACTGGTAAGGATGTGACTGTCAGGTCATTTCCATCCTCTACCTTTGTCAGCAACGGCTGAAGTTCCTGATGTGTCTGTAACCATACAATCAACTAAAAGCTGTTAGTAATTTGTAAGCTGAAGAATGAACCAACAACTTTAGGCAGCATGCTAGATCTGGAATCAAATTACAGTATTTGTGGGTTTGTACCATTCAGCAGAATGTTAACAAACACGGAAATGTTTTTCGTCGATACTTTTTATATGCTTCATAATTTTCTTAAGTATTGACAGATTGCAAAGAGTAATGAAAACAGCAGCTTCTCAGTCTCACCTCTCGGGCAACTGGACTCCAAGCTTCACTTTAAATCCCTGTAAAAGCCCTCGGACACACAATGCAGATCTGCACTTAGCTTTAGAGTAGCACTTTAGTCATTTGGAGTTTACGAGTACAATGCAAAATAAATAAAATAAATAGCATGAAAGAATTTCAATACACTTGCCCTGTGAGCAAAGGCAATCTGTTTGCCAAACTCAAATGCCGCATCTTGGAGACATTTTGGATGCCGGGCAAGCATCATTGCTGCCTGACAACTTTTGGCGATCAAAGATGCAGAGGAAAGAAATGTTTGCGTCTCCCAATCTGCAACACTGGCGCCCTCTCTCGGCAGAACGCTGCCGCAGTCTTTGTCCCGCAACTTGGTAAATTCTGCTTTCATAAGATCGCCAACTGCGCTGGCTATAATTCCAGCAACCTGAAATCAACAAGCATGAGAACGTTGTGTCATTTCTCACATGAAAATTTTCTAGAAACAAATTATGAACAAAGTTTCTCATACCAACTTTTTCAAACTCTGCTCTTGTGTCTCTCTGCTCTGCCCAGTTGCTTGTCATTTCGTTCTCAACTTAAAGCTTATCTCTTTAAAATTGTTTGTCCACCATAGGTTGCCTCTCAGTCTAACAGCCTGATCTTCTGGATATTGACTTGATTACGGCTTGGTTTTTGGTGCGCCATTGGTAGATGCCTTGTGCATTAGACACTGGGGTAACAGAAGTTACTAATTACAATTACAATTGATCATGTCCAACCTTTGTGTTATTAAGATCCGCTAAACCCGTCGATGCATTGGCGAGAAGGAAATCCCCGCTGAGCACAGCCATTTTGTTGCCGAACTCCATTTCCTTGATGGCATCGCCCTTCATTGACTCCGGATCGATGTTAACCAAACCCTTGTGGATGAGACTGGCCGTGTGAATCATCTCAGTTATCTCTGCGAGCGTTCTCTGGCTGCATTTAAGAACAAGCCAATCCTCAAATCATTATGACGAGGCAGTAAAATAAAATGAACAACTCTGTACATCCCCAAATTCTAGACTTTGAAAGTACAGCCCATGCTTATAATTACTATGCATTTACTAGGCACCACTATCTAACAACCAAGCATCAAGCAATGGTGCTGAGCAATTGAGTGAAGGACTGGCTCAAGGTCCTACACAGCCACCATCTCAGGGGAGGCTCAAACCCATACTCTCCCTGTTACAAGGCAAGTACCCTGACAAATAGGCTCCCGTGTCCCACAGTAGCCTATTGGTTATAGCATTTGTCATGGGCATATTTGGAGGGTGGTTTACGGGTTAAACCCCCCCCCCCATGAATGCATTACTGTTACTAAAAACGTAAAAAAATATGACCATTTCCCAATGGAAAACCCCTGAAAATTTAAAACCCCTTCAAAATGGTTTCCTGGCTACACATTAGTTTCCATCCAATGATCATTCACATTGGGCCTACCTGTTACCCTGTTCATTTCTCTCTCCGGGAAAATATTTCTCACTGCACTTGAAGAAATTCATCGATTGAAAGTGCACCTAGCACTCTGAGAAATCAGACCATTACCACATTGTGAATGGACAGAACAGACTTCACGACCATGTGAAGAATACGTAATCTCTGGTGACATTCAAATCCCAGCTCAAGACCTATAATTTTACACTATCATATGATAGTCATTGATTTGTTAACTTGCACACAGTACCCTTTTCTTCAGCCTCGGCTGAGCTACAGCACCATATAAATCATCTTATTATTATCATTAAAGTGAAAGAGAATGAGGAAGACAGTTTTTGGCATGCACCTCTGATAAATGCCGCTCGTCATAACGTCTACCGATTCAGAATTCTCAGGCGATGGTCCAGCGGCCTTTGAAATGAGAAGCACCATCAGACCTCGGGTTTGCATGCTGTGCTCGTCATCGTAAAACAACTTCCTAGCACCAAAAACAAAAAAATATCAGTCTGATAAACATTTGATAAAAGAAGCAGAACCGTAACTGTATGTATGTATCAAAGTCCACATACAACCTGGTGGCCGATTGCTTTGAGCGTTTGCCTTGCACTGTGGCCTGTATGAATCTGTGTAAAACATTCTCTTACTAATAAATAATGATAAATATGCATGGTTCAAATACAACTGCATTCAACACAGTCTTCCGAATTTCAGAATGCAAACATGACCATGTAACAGAGCATCAATGGCGCCGACCATTGAAATTGAAAGACTTGAGCAAGGCCCTCACATAGTAACCACCTTGGAGGCGGCCTGAATCTGAGCTAAGCTATACAGAGAAACCATGTTCAGAATTTAATATTAAACAGAAGCATAACTTACTTGAGCAGTTGCTAATGAACCTGACTTTGTCTTACGTTACTTAACCCATTGAAGCCTGTTCATAGAACACTGCTATTCAATTCTAGAGCCACATAACCGCTCAACCTATTTCACAATAATCAGCTTTTAATAATATAAACAAATACAATGTTCTTACCGAGCCGTTTTCAAAAGTGGATGGCCTGTTCCGACCAATTTCTTCATATGCATCGCAACATTTGACAGTTCATCGCTCAGAAGATAACGCAAACTAAGAAACGATGTCGAAAACCCTACGATTTTCTCAGCCTCCGACACTGCCTTGTTCCATTCTGTAACCTTTGACCCTCCCCATAATGACCCGATGTCCCGTCGGGTTTGCAAGTGGACACAGTCAGATGGCAATACACAACAGAAATTGTCCTGCGACCCATGCCTTGCAATAACAGCAAGCGAACGGTTCGGTTGTAAGCGGAGTGAGAATTCTGAAGATGTAGTTTGGCCAACGATTGTTCGGGGCCGCAACGCACCGTTGGCAAACGGCAATTTCGAGATTACATGGAAAAGGTTATTGACTCTAAGCATTTTATCACAAGTCTTTTGCATGGAAACGGTCAATGTTTGTCCTTCAAGGATGCAGTCCTCAAACACACATGGAGAGACCGCGGCTGGTTACTGTTTAATCTTATCAGGAGCTGGCCAATCTGGTTCCTCTTTTGAGTATCTTATTCTAATGCTTTCTTCAATCATAGAAAACATTTATTTTTATTTTTTTTTATTTTAGAGTTTTTTAAAATCACAAAAAAGCTTAAACACATTTTTAGGTCACGATTTTAACTAAAGCGTCGACTACACATCTTATAGAAAATTAGTAAGTATGTATGTCCGTAATGCGATAAGTCGCCAGTGAACTTTAGCAGGATAATTATTATTATTATTAAACTGTCATTTATAGCGCGCATAAACAAATGGAAATCTTGCACGGAAGCGCGTAACAAAAAAATTAAGAAAAATAAGTCTGTGCTGGTCTCATGATGTTAAATGTCGTTTTGTGAAGACCATTTGTCGGCTGGATAACATTGCTAACTAGAAGAATCACCGGTGGCAGGATAATGCCAGGATTATAGATCAGATTTCCAACCAACACGCGGAAATATTTTTATTTGCAGGCTTGCAGCACTTCGTACTTCGTAGTAACCAATTAATTTCTATTTTAATAATGTTAGTGCTCCATGTGCTATATAATTACAATTGCAAAACTGTAGTTAGTAACTTCTATAATTGTGCCGGTGCGTAATGCACATTGAAGGCATCAACCAATGGCACGTCAAAATCAAGCCGAAATCAGGAAAATTTCTAAAAGATTATAGTCCATGAGACAGTCTATGATGGATAAGCAATTTGAAAGAGGTAGGCCTATTATAGGTATACTATAGATGTTTGCCCGTCCTAAGACGGTTAAAAACAATTTGAAAATGTCAAGAGATGCGTCTTCTCGTGCTATGATTGACATAAGTCTTCTCCCTCTCCCTCCGTCCGTCCCTCCCTCTCGGCGATCGTGTGTGGCAGACCCGCCCCTTCCCCTCCCCATTCCCTTATAGAAATGTAGAAGGACCCACATGTCGTGTTGAGCATTATTACGCGTTGCCATGACAACGTCTATATTTGGTTATTGCGATGACGTGGAATGACGTAAGCCATATTGTCTATGGCAATGAAGGCGAAAACAGCGTTAAACTTCAGAAGCACGCTTCAGACGCACGCACGCAGAGAGATTTCTGTGCGTTTATATTATAGGTTTAATAATAATTATACAGTATACGCTAAATCGAGGACGAAATGATAAAAGCGACTGAGTCACTGAGCAGAAGGGACAGACATTCGTAGAGTCCCAAAAACTAGGTCTAACAACCGAAAAAGCTCGTTCACCAAGAACAGTTCTTGATTTAGGTTTGACTAGACCAGTGTGATTTTCCTTACAGATTTTATTTTAGTTATAGTTACAGTTATAGTTAATGATTTTTTATTTTAGTTATAGTTATAGTTATAGTTAGTAATATTTTTTAGTTATAGTTATAGTTATAGTTAATGGATTTTTATTTTAGTTAATTTTAGTTACTACTTAGTTACAATAATTAAGTCCATAAGCAAAATTGTGCGTATTAATACGCTGTTTCACAATTTACTCAGAGCTATGAAAACCTTTGAAGCATGGGTACATTCAGCTTCATGAATACACGAGTTTCAAAAGTAACTGACAAATTTCACAATAAAAATTTCGCATTTTTGGTTCTCATTTATGTCGAATCGTCCATATTGCACTTCCTATTTCTATTTTTTGTATTAACGAAAATAAAGATGAATTTTCGTTAGTGTTATTTTCGTTATAGTTATAGTTATAGTTAATGATATTTTTAGTTATAGTTATAGTTATCGTTAACGAAGTCATTTTATTTTCGTTAACGAACATTTTCGTTATCGTTATCGTTAACGAAAATCACACTGGACTAGACAAAGCTAATCATGCAGATGACCTCCTGATTCAGGTACGTATGACTAAACAAAAATGACCAGAAGACCGCTCTATAATCAGAAGGCCTCGCTAAAAATCGACAAAAGGCTTCGTTCTACTGGAGACACTTCGACGGTCAACTATAATCTTCCTCAAACAAAGCCGTAGCCTGAACCGGATGTCTACAGCTACAACTTGCGTCCAGCAGAATGTTTTTGTTTCAGACTTTCAGACGACTTAGCATGCAGTTAGCACATTAGCATAGTAAACGTAATTGTAGGCCTGTTACTTAGCGACCGTGCATGCCTCGACCCTGCTAATTTTTTAAATGAACTGATCGGATGAGATCTTGGTCCAAGAGATCACATCACGCCTACACTGCAACAACTTCACTGGCTTCCCATCCGCGCCCGTCTCGCCTTCAAAATCTGCCTCCTCATGTATCACATTCACTCTGGAACCTCTCCCTCATACATGGCATCCATGGTCACGCCATGTTCAGTTTTCAATACTAGAGGACTCCGATCGTCGACGAGAGGGGATTTCACCGTACTTCGCACAAACCGGAAGTTTGGAAACCGTGCTTTCTCTGTCTCAGGACCCTTAGAATGGAACCGTCTTCCAGCTTCAGTTCGACAGTGCATATCTGTTGCACAGTTTAAAACAAAATTAAAAACTGATCTGTTTACCTTGCACTATGACTAAGAATGTAGCGAAACGCGCTCTCGTGCAAGACTTGTCTTGTTAAAGCGCGCTATAAATTTTCATTTGTATTGTATTTTATTGTAGAGATCCTTCAACTCATATCATATCATATTATTATTGCGATGTTATTATGCGCTGTGTCATTTACGTGACGTCACGTAAGCTGACGTCATGCAGAGTAATCGATAATCAACAAAGAGACAATGTGATTTAACCCAACGTCCATAATAATAGCAATTTATATAGCGCCGTAACACAGCCATGCCGTTACAAGGGAGCCTAGCTCATGAATGCCGATTTCCGGTTCCTATTAGATGGCCTGCTGTTTCTCGCCGATTCTGATCGATTAGCTAATATTATTTTTTATCTGCACATATATTTTGTTGACGCATTGAGTAACAATTTTATAATTTACATGGACTTAATTTCAATGATAATTAAAGATTAAAAATTACTGCAGGAGGTCGGTCGCCAAAACAGGTTATAATTACTATTTCTTTATTAATGAAAAAAGAAATTGTTTTTGGTCAAAAATATTACTTTTTTGTTACTCAGATTTTAAAACCTGGGATCGCCGATTCCGACTAATACCGATTAGTACAAAATCCGGCCCGAATCGATTACCGAACGATTAATCGGCCCATCCCTATGATAATACATTATACACACAGGGCGTTGTGATCACCTTCCTTTCTGGCAATTAACCACCGGTCCATGCACCACGTAAATATCTATAAAATGCGGGCCCTCAAAACTGCGGGCCCATGGGCATGGGGGCAGCACCCTTAGCACCCCCCGCCTTAATGCGGGCCTGTATAAACATACATATACATTACATGTACATAATACATATATGTATATATATATATATATATATATTTAAATCTATAGATTAGATACGATATGTACATATATTTGGAGCGCCTCTGAATCTGCGAGTGGCGCTATACAATTTATACAAATGTTCAATTACAATTACAATTACAATTATGTATATATTAGCCTATTCGTGTATGTATGTATAATTTATATGTATACGTCGTAGCGACCATAATTATAATATTAATTATAATATTATATGTGGTAGCGACCATCGACTGATGGCTTGCATTATAGCCAACTATGGAGCTATAGCCTAATTATAGTTGTAGCATTTTTGTCATTGTCTTAAGTTCTTAACAACAGCTTGGCGAATTTTTGGGACAAACGATGCCTCCTAACAACGATATATCGCTGCTAGGAGGCATCGTTTGTTCTGTCCTACATAATTATCCTACATAATTATGTACGGTCTGAAACGACAGGCATTGTTATAGCATAATTATTTATCTAATGCATAATGCCTATATCCAGGAAACTTTATAACGAAGCCATCACATTGAAGTTTGTCTGCTCACAACACAAATTTCACCGTTCTTGTGCTTATAATTCGCCAAGGAAATGTTTGTAGGGCCTACGTAGGCCTATGTTCAAATTCTTCACCCCTTTACCAATCCCTTCGCTCTTCCACCATTTTTTGTCCTGGCTTCACTAGCCTATCTATCGCATCTCTGGCTTTCCATCGAAGACTAATATTTCCCCGTAATAATATTTTGTCCACGAAATCTTACTCTGATCCCTTCAATGATCCAATCCGTTGCCTTTGCATTTTTATCAACCTAAACACAACCCAGCGTAACAAAATAGGAATCTTGCACGAAAGCGCGTAACAGGGAAAAATAAGGGAAATGATGTCTGTGCTAGTCTCATGATGTTAAGTGTCATTTTTTACAGAGCACAGGCTATTTGAGATGGTTAACATTGCTCACTAGAAGAGCCTCCTATAACTCTATCTTGCTCCGAGTATAGCTTCAGCCAATGAGATTACAGGGCTTGTGTTTATTGTAAACAAATAGAGAAGGAGAGTTTCATTCATCGGATTTTCAATGAGATCGTACCTTTCAAACAAATTTAGTGTCTGTTTAGTTTGTTCACAGTTATCAATGTACATACATAGGCTATGCCACGAACGTTCAATTCGGGAAGACGTGAGCGAAAAATCATGTAGATTCCACCGACAATAATGTCGTTTGTTGGCCTTTGGTAAGGCATATGACGTAAGCAGTTGGGAGTGGCGGGGGAGTACGACACTGGACTGGTTTTTCGCAGTGACCTTGGAATGACTGACCTCCCGTATAAGGAGGTCACGACATAGTGTACCTGAATTCCCTAACGGGTACGTGGTTTGGGACCATATTGTGGAACCATAGCTGTCACTCAGTGCGTCACTGGGACATTTGTGGAGCTCAAAATGGGTCCAATTCATAGTGGATGTATGGGCTGGACTTTGACGCGTAGCCTACAATGATATTTCGCTTACCCCTCCATACAAGCGGTAGAAAAAAGTAAACCCATCCTTTTAGATTTTTATTGTTTTTTATATTTATTTTTATGATTTTATGTCGTGCATGTCGACTGCACGCGCTTAATGAATTCTTACCTTTCTAACTTCAATATCCTGTCTTTTAGGAGTAATGCAAACATGATAGCATATGATGATATGATATAAGTCTTAAATAATTTCATTGGAACATGTCTAACACAATTAAGACAGCTGATCGGACCTGCGCCTGCTCTTGGGTGTTTCAGGCTTTCAGCTCAATTCAGAGTCCAAACTGATTTCTTGGTGATTAGGGTTATAGCAAATGACTTCAATACGTGGGATTAGGTTAGGTACGTAGGCCTACAGTTGTTAGCTTAGGCCTAATAGGACAGAGACGGTTGGCGTACGTAGTCAAGCTGCTGATGAATGACTAAATTAATTTATTGACTGTCCATCAACACATTCATCCATGCCTTCCATGGGTCTAGGATATTTCCCCCAGACATGTACCCCGACATTTCCCCCACATCCCCCGGGATACTAGTGCGGACAACCCTGGAAAACCCTTAAAGGAAGAGTTTGCATTGGGGGTCCATGATAGACATAGTGATAACATCACTGGCGTGAAGAGCACTATCAGTAGCGGGATCGCTTCCCGTACCCTCCAATACGTCCTCTCAGCCTATCATTTGCGAGATGGCGCGTTGGTAAAATGAGATGTAGGACGTGATGGGCGCCTTGCATAGCTGCCGTATACAGTTAAATTCGACTCCTGTAATAATTTGTGATCATCCGTTCATACTGATTTGTAATCATACTGTGGCGTTTTTGCCAGGGACCACCCTCGGTTTTTGGACCACCCACGGTTTTTTGGACCACCCTCGGTTTTTGGACCACCCTCGGTTTTCTGGGCCTCCCTTTTTTGGACCACCCCTTGGGCTGTGATCTTCTGCCTTGGTCGCTGCTCTAGGCTTGGCTCCCGTAGCCCGTGGTTCCTAGCCCGTGGTTCCTAGGCCATGGTTCCTAGCCCAGGGTTCCTAGCCCGTGGTTCTGCTAGGCCATGGTTCCTAGCCCAGGGTTCCTAGCCCGTGGTTCCTGCCCATGGTTCCTAGCCCGTGGTTCTGGTAGGCCATGGTTCCTGCCCTTGGCTCCCGTAGCCCGTGGTTCTGGTAGGCCATGGTTCCTGCCCATGGTTCCTGCCCTTGGTTCTGCTAGCCCGTGGTTCCTAGCCCGTGGTTCCTGCCCTTGGTTCCTGATTGGCCGTGGTATTGGTGTCCTACCTCTGCCCCGGCTGGGTATATATAGAGGACCGCTCTTGATGCTTAAAGTACGCCAATCATCGTCGATATGGCGGCGTCGTTAAATAAACGATGCTTAAAGTCGTGCCTGATGTAGACTCAGGTTGATTACTCGTCTTCTCATGTGTGTGAATAAAGATCGTCTTCTAACTCTGATGTGTTTATTCCTTCGGTGGGTGACATTGCTCGTCGACCGGCAGAATCTGATGCTGAAGCCCTTCGATAGACGACGGAGGCCTTACTAACGCTCCATCCTGAGCGACTCGCGCCTTTCCTCGCCATCCTGAGAGAAGCGGAAGACGCCGAGAGGCCGACCGAGCCCTGCAGTTTCTCTACAATACTGCGTTGTGTCAGTTTGAAATTAAACGAAGATTATTATTATCATTATTAATTAATGGGGGACTCTGTAAAAATGGCTGCTATAGATGGCGCCAGGATGGGATGCCGTTTGGCTACTCTAGGTAACAATGTGTGCTCTGTTGTGCGGTAGGTTTATTTCATAGACATCTTACATTTAATATATGATGTCTATGGTTTATTTACGCTAAAGTGACTTTACGGAAGTACTGCTTAGACCACATCACATACTGGCGACGCCTATCGCCGCTGAAAGGAACTGCTCACAGAGTCCCCCATTAACCCAATCATAAGTAGCCATAGCATACAGTCAACTGGTTTTATTGCTCACCTTAGTCACCTATAGCGTTTTGCCTGTTGTTTTATGAAATAAACGAATATAGGCCTACAGCGCCTGTGAATAAGCTGGTTCCCGCGACTTCGCTTTTGCGGGCGCTGTAGAAGTTTCGAGTTTACGATTACGATTACAATTACATACACACGTCGGCCAAGAGAAGGGACCACTTGTCGAGAATGGACTTATTACCAGTTTCCATAAGCTTATGCCAACAGTCTAAGAAATCAGGGTTAAATTTAAGAACGTATGGCCCAAAATTTCTGCACTGTTCAAAGAAAATCTAAAATATCATTTGGCGGGAAATGACCTATAGATATTAAAAAACTGTCTCTACCCGATGCGTTACAACACGAGTTTTAGCCTTAGTACATCATGTGGAGTAATATAGGTTGCAGCTTCAGGTGCAGTAATTAGCAGTGTTGGGACAAATAGTCAGGTTGACTATTTAAATAGAATAGTAAATAGTACCTCTAAAAAACTATTTCAATAGTGTTGAAAATAGTCAATAGGTGCAAACTATTGCAAATACCACTTGACTATTTAAAAACTATTTAACTTTTATCGGTGACTTTATCGGTGTCAGTTACATACATACATACATACATACATACATACATACATACATACATACATATATACATACATACATACATACATACATACATACATACATACATACATACATACATACACACATATATATAACTTCTTTCCTGGCAGCAGGTCCTTACAAAATACAAGAGACATCTATTCTGCATTAGAGTGGTTTTAGGCTAATGGAGAAGGGGTGAAAATTGCTTTATTTCTGAAGATTTTGTCAACAGCAACAGTGAAAAATTTGGCTTTTGTTAATAATGTTTGGCACATGATCACTAACAGGAACTATCAGTTGATCTGGTGGAAGGAATATTAATTTAGTTCTTGAGGATCTGATACAGACGTCTTGAAATTTCAGAATTCATAAAACATTGCTTCATGTTGATTTAATTACAATAATTACTTTACAAAGTGTGTCGGTTGAAACGCTGTATGAATTGCATGTTTGGTTAACAGTAGGTTGTGGAATAACATTTGTTGTGTAAAGTTAATAATAATAAGTAAGAAATTACAGAACTTAAGTTTTAAATTTATTTTTCAGACTGGTGGTTGACTATTTACTTTTTGCTAAATAGTAAATAGGTGCACACTATTTAAATACTATTTCAATAGGACCTTTTCCATGACTATTTTAAATAGTGGCATCAATAGTCATAAACTATTTAAATACTATTTAAATAGTATTTATTATTTAAATAGTCACAACACTGGTAATTAGACGCAAAAATCAATAATCAAGATATTCCGAAAAACATTTTCTGGCTGATCTAGAACCCGACAAGTGGTCCCTTCCCTCAGCCGACGTCACATATTATAACTTGTAAGAGTTCGTACTTCGTTGGTTGCATTACAATCTCAATGGTTCCATCGGTATAAGAGGTCGTTGCCATCGGTTCCATACATAGATATAATATAATATAAACCTAGATAATAATAATTGTATATCAATGTAAGATGTCTATGGGCGCTGCATAAGGGTCAACCAGGCCAGTGGGATCACGTGATTTTTGCTGAAGGCTCGGGTCTGTTTTGGCTGGCGGCCATGTTGTCATGCGATTCACGAATGATTGCACGAGAAGCGCCTGTTTTGAACAAACTAGTCTGCTGTGAATCGTAAATTTAGCGACGTTGAGAGTTTCTATGACAAAAAATGGCAGATAGGAACAGAGAAGGTTTATTGGAGAAAAATGTTAAAACTAAAAGAAACGCGGAAAGCGCTGCGGGTGTAAAGAATGTTCCGGCGATCGATCCAAGGAGCAAGGAATAACATTTCATGCGTAAGTGATATAGTGTTAGGTTTCTAAGCATTGTCTATATTTGCGATGTTTATAAATTAATAAGTCTATAATAATATTTTGAGGTTGTTTTGTTTTGAACTAAAAACAGTTCTTTGTAAATCTCGAGGAGACTACTTGCCCTCGCTTTGCCCTAAACCACGTTTGAACAGGGCGCTACAACGTGCAAGTGCATGCCCTAAATTTAGTACTCGAGTAACAAACACAATATTATTTTACGTTTATGTTGAATCATCGTTGTGCGGATCTACGATGTTCCTTTCAAATTCAACAACAAAATGCATAAAATGTGAAATTCAAGTTTTACAGATTGTCATTTGGGGAGATTTTCCTAATTCCCTTAAAGGAATCGTGCTGTTTTTTCCATAATCGAATGCTGAGAACGCTGTCCATTTTCAATATTCACTGCTTTGACTGGATCTTGACCGGCGCTGAGTATAAAAACTTAGGCAAACATTTAGTATCAGGGTGCATAAGTTTACTGGCATTCTGTACGGAAGGTACCATGTTTTCTAATGACTACACTAACCCTGACCCTAACCGACTATCATGATGCCTAACCTGACCCTGACCGAGACTCACGAAACCTGTGCACCACGATTTTAATGTTTACCAAAACTTGTGCTGGATTAACCATTTGATGTGAGGAATTGGTTGTTGAATGTTGCTGAATGTTGTATGTAATTTATCAAGCCAAACTAAAGATCTGTTGTTTTTATCTGACAGCTTCCCATTGTCAAAACCAGATCTTGCAAGAAAATGGGAGCATGCTATGCATTGGAAAGCATTTAAGGCAACCATACACTCATGTGTCTGTTCTGACTGTTCAAACCATTTCACACCTGATTGTTTTGATCGCACTGGACTTACGAGTAACGAGTTCAACTTAAAGCAGGTGAATTCATAGCATATTTTGTTCGTAACAGCTTACATGATATAATTAAGTACTGCAGGCATGTAATCTTAGAACTGCTTTGACTATATTTGTAGTAACAGCTTGCTTCAGTGGCGGCTCTAGACTTTTGCAACAGAGGGGCCACGGGGGGCCGGGGAAACAGATGGAGGGGCCAGTCTATTTTCGTCAAAAGTGAGAATGGTGGCAAGAGACCTGTATTGAAGCTACATGAATAAGCTTAGAACTGCTTTGACTATATTTTTAGTAACAGCTTGCTTGATATAATAAATTACATGTAGGTATGTAATCTTAGAACTGAAGTTTACAGACTTGAGCCTTGCAAATGAAAACTAAAACTGGACTGCAGCAGTCTCTGAGCCAGCCAATTTTTTTAACTGTGCTGCATACTTGGTAATTGATTATTTTAGCTGGTAATTGAGGGTAATTGAGACATTAAGAGTTCACATTTCTGAAAAGGTATTACAATCGTGGTTATGGTTTCTGAATGTCAGTTTTCATACAAGTAGCATTGTAAGCCTATTGCATACAATCCAATTCTGAAAGAAAAATACTTTGTTTGGCTTCAGGATCTGTACCGACAATTTTTGATCTGCCTGGTCATCTGGTGAATCCTTTTCGACACCGAAAGCCTCCTGCACAAAGGAATGGTCGTGATCTGACAGTGCCAAAGGCGTCCAATCCTACCACTTATGCCTCAAGTTGGAACTGTCTTGTGGAATACAATTGCCACTGGCAACTTCTTTTAACTGATGGTGTCATTGGTGTGTAAGGAGGCGCTTCCATGTGTTCCTAAGATTTAGGGCTGAAGGATTGTTGTTGTTGGAACCCCCACGACTGCGAACAACTGCAAAAAAGAGTTCTAAATGGCCCAGACTTAGCTTGTATGTCAGCAAATATCTCAGTGGATGCAAGCCAGGCTTAACATTAGAATCAAACAAATGCAGTTTTTAAAATTAGGTATGCATAAATCCTTGTGGCAAAATTCTAAGCTATCCGCAACAGCTGCAAGACGTACTTTAATTTTTTTCTGTGGCTCCACTGAATGTGGCGGTCACTCAGTCTATTGCCTGCACGATCTTTGCCCTGCAGTTCCTGTATATCTTTTATATATTGCCATTTTATTTCATGCTGATCACAATCAAAACCTTCTTCAGTCAGTGTATTGTGCATTAGCTTTAGCATGTGGCAAACATCAAGAACTAGGCAAACCTGCTTAGATGGGTCAACCGGATGCAAAATGTTGGTTTCATATTATTAACTTCTAAACAAGCACCCAACTCATTGAAAAATTTGCACTACAGCCATCAAATGTAACAGATGCAACCAGCATACCAAGTTTACCAACAGCTTACAACTTTTAAATACAGAGTTGAACCAAATTGACCCTTTCCTTGCCATGAAGGCTATCAATTAAAAATATTACAGTAATGTCAATGCTTGTTTGGTTATAGTTCCTACCTCTAATGTAAAACTGTAATTAGTTGTAAATTTGTGGAATTGTTAATTCATTAAGTGTTAACTTTAAAATATTACAGTAATGTCAAATGCTTGTTTGGTTAATAATGGTTATTCATTTATTTATAATGTGTCACATTGTTCATACCAAAGGACTCAACTCTGATGTAAAACTGTACTTAGTGGTAAATATGTGGAATTGTTTTTTCATTACATGTTAAGTTTAAAAAACAAAAATATTACAGTAATGTGAGTTGACAAGTCTTAAAGTAAATAACTCTTTAAAAGTACATGTATAATTTCTATTATAGTTTGGCTATATTTCTCCAATTTAAAGCAATTGTTGTAACAAAGCTTTGTTTCCAGTACTGTTGCACTGTAATTTGTTTTTCTTAATTAGAGGTTCAAACGCTATGCCCATCTGAAAACATCTCTTTATCAGTGAAGACACTGGCCTGTGTCGGGATCACTTCTGACCTTGAGTGGCGCTATATAAATATTCGATTATGATTAGTACTATTACTGGCCAACTGGACTGTGAGGTTGGAAAAATCCCCGCCAGGGCAGAAATTTGATTGTAAATATCTGATCCACTGTGTCTCTTAACCAACTCAGCTCTAATGAGTACACTGATCCAACTCTGCCAGTACGAAGCACAGATGGTGAAGGAGATGAGTGGTAACCCACCATACAAATGCTCGGGGTAAGAAAAATGATGTCGGTAGCACTTCATAGCACTGTCAACTTGTCAAGGCTAACTCAGGTACTGCTCTTCTATTTATAGCCACACTGTAGCTGTTTGTAATCATGGTTAAGAATGAAGTTCTAACCAAAGTGAAAGGTAATGTTCCAGCTAACCTGTGACCTATACCCCTTTGACCAGTAATTCTTAAGGCGCTATAGAAATGTCCGTACACATGCATATGAAATATAGGATTACTTCTGCGTAGACATAAATCTGACGGCTAGTTAAAGCCGAAGTTCATTCCAGTCCATTATCTGTTGATAATAATAATAATAGTGACAATTTATATGGCGCCGTAACACAGCCACAAGCCCACAACTGTCCGACTCTCGCAGTCCGCCCTCTGATGTCGTCCCCGTGATTTACGGCCCTGCACAGCCATGCCGTTACAAGTAAAAAGGGCGCCTCACAGTCAACTAGCAGCTGGGTAGGCCTTCGATCCGTTTAAGAACCTTCAAAAATCGGCTAAAATGTACAGTTTTTATATTCCAGTACACTTAATTGTAAGAGTATTCCGTAATATCAATTTATTTTACATTAAGCCCTGATATTAATAGAAATTTATTGCAGTGGTTGGGACAAATTCGAGATTTTTGCGAGCAAAGACGTATGTTTGTTTACACGGATCCGCAGTGCGCGCATGCCATGTGCTTGTTTCCTGCTCTTTCCTCGGTAGCTTCGACGTCACTGGGCAGCTCAACATAGAAAGCTCCGTCTAGTTATATATATGAGGTCGTTGGGGTCAACAATGTCGTCTTTAAGGTCACGGGTATGGATTGAAACTAGTTTTAATGAAGCGTTGCTAATAATTCGGGATATGTTTTACGACTGCGACTATGGATTTGTCGACCAGTTGTGTTGGTTGTTTGTAGTTTGTAAGCCATTCTTTGTAATGAGGTCCGCACATTTTATGCACACCTCTGGTACGCCGTGATTGGGCGGTTTAAATAAGGACATGGAGTATAGTTTCGGATGAATGGGCAGCATATCGGGGCAAACTTATAGTATCGGGGGCTGAAGGATTATCTAGTATCTTTGGGCATGCTGTGCGGACGGACCAGGTTTTCTAATGACGACCCTAACCCTGACCCTTCGTATATAAGTCAGAAGAGGATTTCAGTAACTTTTAAGTAAACATTTGGAATTGCAAACCTTCAAAACTTAAAGAACTCTAACTTAGGGTATCAAGAACCATAACTTGGGTATCAAGAAGCTCGTTTAAGAGGTACTTAGAGCATGCAATAAACATGTTCGGTGACAATGCATCACTATAGAAAGCTGGTTTGTGTTGGGTGCAGCTTTGACCCTGTTGTCCACACTTTCTTTTTAACTGTGTAAATATTTCCTTTACAGGTTTTGTCTTGTTTTAAGACGCTTCACCGTGCAAGGTTGCAGGTCTTTGAAGGAGATGCTGCTGCTCTAGCAGGTAATTGTAAATAGAGGTCAAGGGCCATGTTGGATGTTCCTACTCAGCCGTTGTGTGATTGTAGCTGTGCTGCCATTTATCATGTTTATACGTAGATTTTAAAAATTCAAAACCTTTCATGCTTAACTGGGATTATTGTTAACTGGTAACTAAATTAGGTAAAGTCGTAGTTTACGTTGCTAAATTATTCTAATGTCTTCACCAATGCCGTACTTGACGTTGGTAAGTAAGAAGTCTACCTATGTGCATGTTAACTATAATCAATCCACCTTCCATTTCATTAAGAAATTTTTTCATTAATCCAACTTCTATTTAATTTGAAAAAATACTTTTATCAATCCAACTTGTATTTCATGAAAGAAATATTTTTCATCAATGGAACTTTTATTTAAGCAAAGATATATTCTCATGGATCCAGCTTCTAATTACGGAAACAATTATTTTTCATCAATCCAGTTTCTATTGACTCCAAAACTTAATTTCATCCATCCAGCTTCTATTTACGGGAAAAATTATTTCGATCGATCCAACTTCAATTTTGAACACAGGAACGTTTTCACCAATCCCACTTCCATTTAGGGAAACAATTTCTTTCACAAATCCAGCTTCCATTTTACAGTGACAACATCAAATAATTTAGCACTGTAAACTACGACTTTACCCTAAATTAAATATATTCAAAGATATTAGGAGTGAAACCTATAGTGTATGATCCAATCCGATAGAGTAGTTTATCAGAACTAGGGCCTACAGATATTCTTCGTACCTCACAAGACGCTTGTAGGCCTACTGTTATCATTTGTTTTAACTTTAAGTACTTAGTTTTGGTCTTTGTCATCATCAGTATCAGACTATAATCTGTGGTATAATGATCTCTGTTCTTTCTGTCATTTATCAATTCCAATGCTATCAGTGCTTTACATTTTCTTTTCTCCAGCTGGAAGAACTAAGATTAATGAAGAATTCAGGAAAAATCGGACAGTTAACGATCCAAAAGCTATCGAGGAGGTAATTGTATTGTATTGTATTGTATTTGAACACTTGTTATAGCGCCCCTACCAGATTGCCCATTCAGAGGCACTCCCGACTACTGCGCGGACGCTGAATCGGAGTTTCACGCCGAAGCGCATGAGCAATCAGCTCAATCCAGAAGCTTTGCCTATGTCGGCCCCTCTACTTGGAACCATCTTCCGCATGAATTGCGTCTTGAGCTCCTCAGCCTTTCCCTTCCTCTGTTTCGAAACGCCTGAAGACTATCTTATTTGTTAGAGCCCTGGGTCGGGAGCGCCTCTGAATCTCTGAGTGGCGCTATACAAATGTTCAATTACAATTACAATTACAATTGCGAGTGAAGGACTTGCCCAGGGTCCCTACGCGCGGCGGCTTTGAGGTGGATTCAAACCCGCAACCCTCCAGCTGCAAGGCACCAAACATACCCTATACCACCGCGCCCCAGTTGTATTGTGTTGTGTTGTATTGTATTGTATTGTACTCCACGTTTATTTTGCGACCGAGCCACCCGCAGTAAAGATCCGAGAAATTAATTTCTGATAAACCGACCGACCGGGAATCGAACCCGGGCCGCCGGCGTGGCGAGCGGGCTACCAACCCACTCGGCCACTCAGGATCTCTGGTAATGGTTTGAGGCTATGTATGTTAAGTTAATACAACATGTACATTGTTACGAAACATTTGTTACCATTGTTATGAAACATATCTTTCCATTGTTAATCAAACATTTGTGTGGCATCAGCGTCCCTTGAAGAGCGATGGAATGAATTGTTTGGAGCCCATGATAAATTATTCCAAACTGTAGTGTGTATCTTTGACTTGTACTTTGCCATGTTCTTCACAGGTACTTTATTATTGTTAAGATAGATATATATTGTTAAGATAGATAAATACTGCTATGATACCCGACCCTAGTTAAGACAGGTAGGAAGAATAAGACCAAGATTTCTAAATGAACAGTTGACAATATATTTGTTTTAATTGGCTCAGTACAATAATTTTAATGCTCGATTAAAAGAGGTTTCAGTGTAATCTGGGTAATAGAATAATAATACAACTGTATATCATATTGCCCTCCTTCCAAAGTTCAGAAGTGCACATGACCAAACGACAGACCATCTACATGTATGTGAGGGAAGGACTTGCTCAAGGTCCATACACAGTAACTGCCACGGTGAGACTTGAACCCATACTCTCCATGTTACAGCCCGAGTGCTCTAACCAATTGTCTTCCATAATACTGACACTGGATTTCTGTACTTTGTTAACGCTTGCTATAAACTTTTTCGACTTGTTAACACTAAGTCTTGCTATGAAGTTTTGGGCTTGTTAACACTTGCCATGAAGGTTTTGCGCTCTAAATATGTCTGTTGTTACTCTTTTAGCTGGTGACGCAAGGTGAAGACGTGGCACAGTATTTGAAGAGCTCCGTTGTTCAACTGCGACAAAATGAAAAGAAAGAATCTTTTGGTGAGCATTTATGTTGTGAGAGACATGATGCAACATAATAATAAATATTTATAATAATGCAACATAATAAGGAATGTTTGTAATAAATCAACATAATAGTAAATATTTACCATAATTTCTGATATCTCGACCGTACTTCTGTAAATGAACCTGAATATGAGCTACCAGCCATGTCGATTATTATTACGACTCTGTACATTACATGGGATTTTTAGTGTTATTCAGGTCTAAACTTAAGACTCATTTGTTTGAACTTGCTTTTTGTTACCATGTCTTCACTTCTGGACTGCAACCAGGCTTCTCCAACAGATTACAATTTTTGGTTTTCGTTTACCTTAAAGCGACCATGGATTTATGTCTTATGCATTACGATAACCGTACTATGCAAGTTGTTAGATTTGGTACGAGTAGAAGATAAAAATTTTTACAGAGTTGTAACTTGGGTGTTGACTGGGACAACTGATAGGCGAAATATAATACATGTACAATGCGGCAGCCCACATAACAAACTTGTTGGTGTAAAACATACGAGAGGTACTATGGTTGAACTTACAAGTATTTGTAGATTCCTGTTGTGTGTTTACAATTTGCCAATTTAAATGGTTTTTGTTGTAAATTTTGTGAAGTTTTTTTAACTAACAAGTATTTGTAGATTCTTATTTTATATTTTCAACTTGCTTTACTAATTTGTTGTTCACTTTGTAATTTCGAATTTAGACTTGAGGCTTTTTAAACTTTTAAAACTTGAAACTTTTCTTATTTCAGAGTTGCGACTCACCAAAGACACCACTTTGCTGAACAACGCACCTTATACAGGCGGTGATGACGACATAAACAGTTACAAAAATATCACAAAGCCAGGCAAATGTAGCTGAACAATTGTCATCTTTCGAAAGACTTCTATTATTGCTACGTTTACTTTAACCATCAAAATTTAGGCACCGTTTGTAAGCGATGGAGAATTTGGAGCAGAAGCTGCAAAACTTTGTCATCATGCGTTTTTTCATGCATTCTGCATTCTGAACTCGGTTTGTTTGCTTTTGGTCAGTACAGTATTATCTAAAGGAATAGTGTCTGGTTGCCAGACCAAGATTTTGAAACCGTGTCCCTGTATCTGTCAGCTCTGCCCAGTCGTTCATGTCATTTCGTTCTCAACTTAAGACCAGTGGCGTCTAACCGCCACCTGGATTGGGAGAACAAACCCGCCCAATTGTATTAATTATATTATCGGAAATCAATTACACCCCAAGTTATGTCTAAAACATTAAACCATCTCACTTCTCGCAATCGTGGGAGATTGTTCTTCCAACCCACTTTGGTAGATGCCACTGCTTAAGACTGTCCTTTTTCTAATTGCTTATAATCCACCATAGGCTGCCTTTCTGTCTTACGGACTGATCTTACTAGATATTGACCTGATTATGACTTGGTTTTTGTGTGTGCCATTGATTGATGCCTTGTGTATTAGACTACAGTGCAATAGAAGTTACAAATTACAAATTTGATTAATATTGGTAATTTCAAACCATTTTATTTTATTAATAGGAAACAATAGAAATTCTATCATATATTTATTTTAGTCGTGGTGCTTGTGCTGATGACGTTTGACATGCAAAGTGCCATTGAAGCACAGCTTATGATGCAATAATATTTATTATTATGTTGTATTATAAATATTATTATTATTATTGTTGTTATGTTGCTTCATGTCGCCTGCAACATAAATGCTCACTGTAAGATTCTTGCATCAAGTACAATTACAAATGAGAAAATGTGATTTCATGAACAAAGCAAATGTAGTTTTGTGGGATGTCTTCGTGATGGTCACCATGTCATGTCGATTGTTGTTTATCAGTTATGAAGGGCTGTTGTGCCAGAGTTTTAACCCACACCTTCCATTAATTCATCTGTTTAAGTGATCATTCAACTTCAAATGACATTATTAGTAACTTTAATTAGTGACCTCTATCACTGAACCTAGGCCACATCAAAAGCTGCTTCGTTTGACATTGATATAATCGATGAATACCATGTCTTCACCATGTTAACAAATATCCGTGGACCCGGATGGTGTTCCTTCCTGTTTTTCAGCAGCATGGATCACAAACTGGCTGCTCCCATCACAGCCCTTTTAGAAAGTCTATCGCTTTATGTTCCCCCACAGTGGAGGTTAAGCTGTATAACACCAATCCCCAAATTAGCATGCCCAAAAGTTGAATCGGATTACTGAAACCAGGTCGTAACTGGTTGTAATATACAAAAGGTAATTAATTAAATTAGCTATGGTAATGCTTGAATAAGCCATTCGCTGTGACTCTTCTGCTGTCGTTTTCCTATGCTGTTGTTGAATTAACAATAATGTGATTTGTCTGAAGATTAGTCTTCCTATCAAGAACTGCAGCCTTCCTGCTGTGTCTTGCCTTGCTTTCACTTGCAACGGACACTGAGCAGGTGTCTTGGCATGGCGTTATCAACTGAAAATAGATAATTATGAAATTCAAGGAAAATGACAAGTCATTACTTAATTAAATATTTCCACAAAACATTGAAATTATTAACTGCTAGCTATGTGAAGCTTTAAAACAGTGTATTGTCCCAGGAGACCTATCAAATGAAAAATCTGTTAGAATTCATCTTTTAAAAGCTGAACGTGAACTTACTTACTTTCTAATGTATTGCAGGCTGTCTATTCTGTTAGTAGTTAAGATTTAAATTGCATAACATGTAAATGTACAGCGCAGTGCGTTTGTCAGGCGCTTAATAAAGAAAAGATATTATTATTGTTATAAGTCGCCGCTAGGGAATTGCGGATGTGAAACGCTTATTGTAACAACCTCCGATATATGGTCTATGTTTATGTCATTGAAGTCATTGGCGAGTCAAATGCGTTATTGGCTCCATTGACGAGTCATAAATGTCTTTTAAAATACTTTTAAAAATCGCTTTTTAAGTTATGGGAAGAGTTTGTGCTGCGGTGAACTGCACTTCTAGACAGAAAAAAGACAGCGGAATTTCATTTCACGAGTAAATAAAATGAAAGTATAAGGCCTGTTACATTTTATTGCATTCCTTACCAACGTTGCAAAGGGACACCTAAAACTCGGGCCGTAGCCTAGTTAGCATAATCTCGAGATTTTTTAAGTGCCCAAAAAAGCCGCGTCGCGAGAGCCAACTTATTGACAGACGCTGAGTCAAAACAAAATCGATGGATAAGTTGTATTTTAGGTTGTCACTAAAGTCTGAATTTTTTAAACTTCTTTTTTAGTACACCATTTCTTTGAAGCCCAGAGTTGCTCAACAAATTATTAATGCTACCACGCCTAAATAGTTAGTAAATACTGACGCTTTATAAATTGATTGGTTTTAATGATATGATGGTAGATTACTGTCGTAAAATAAATATAAAAGTTGCCTTATTTTTTTACAGAAAGCAGTAGAATTGATTTTATTTCAAAGGTTCCATGTAAATTAATTAATTCACTTTCTTGTTTTCAGCCGCTTGTCTTTAGTAAATGACATCATTCCATATTTATTTATTATGCTGATAAAACATCAAAAGATGCAGCCATAAAAATGAGTATACATCGACCTACCTCACTTCAGAAAATTTTCTTCTGACACCAAACCTAACAGTGTTTGAATTATAATTAATAATTCTAAATTATACGTAATAAAAATATTAAGGTTTAGTGTCCAATGCACAAGCCATCGGGTGAATATCAAAATCATAATTAAAACCAGGTCAATTTCCAGTTGGTTTTGAGTTAAGGTCTTGTGCAAAAACCCAATTCTGAAGAACAAAATGTGCTGTGCATAACTGCTTATGTGTTAGCACAATAATACTGTTAGCTGCAATTGCTTTTTTAAATCTTAATGGAACACCTTTGAAAACTGGTCATCTAGGATAGCCTTAGAACGTAGAGGAAGAGAAGTAGAAGAGCAGTCCTTTAAGCTAGCACTGGGACAGCCTTGGGTATGTAGTGTTAGAAACTTCATTTTCTTAGCCTCAGCATATGAGGGTGGATGGCCAATCCTCTCACTCGCCATCTCATCTTCCCACCAACAGTGTACGGTCAATGTACTCATTTTAGCTGGGTTGACTAGGGGGTGCAGGTGTTGCAGAAATCTCTAACCAATTTCTGCCCTGGTGGTGTATTGATCCACCAGCCTCTCGATTCACAGTCCAGCACGCTAACCACTACACTATCAACACCCCATTCTTTAAGAAATGAGGGCTGATGAAGACGTTAATTAACTCTGTCCTAATTGACTCAGATTTCCTCACAAGAGACCAGAAGTGCTGAAGAAGTGGTTGCAGAACGTGCGTCGGGAGAAATGGTTTCCACGTGAGAAGTCGTCGTTCCTCTGCTCTAAGCATTTTCTGCCGGACTGCTTCGAGGGAGGAAGACAAACGCTTCGGCGACTCAGAGACGATGCCATTCCCACCATCTTTGACTACACTGTGAAGTCACGAAAGGTTTTTACAGCCAATCACTTCTTTTCTGCGTCCTTTTACTACGCTTTCATTTGCAATACAATACAGTACAGCTGTATTTGATACAATACAATACAACTGTATTTGATACAATACAATTCAACTGTATTTGATACAATACAATGCAACTGTGTTTAATACAATACATGTATAATTGATACTGCCCTACTTCCGAAGTTCAGACACACACGACCGTACGACAGTGCATCAATGACGCTGACTAGTGTTGTTTTCGTTAACGAAAACTAAAACGAAAACCTTTGTTAACGAAAACAAAAGGTTTTAGTTAACTAAAACTAAAACGAAAACTAGAGGAAAAACGATAACGAAATAAAAACTAAAACTAAACCAGTCGAAAACTAATAATAACGAAAACACACAACGAAAACACATAATGAAAACCTAGCGTCTTAGGATATTCAAAGTTTTTGGATATACGCGTTCTATAATTAGCACTTCGGTAATCTTCTGATCTTTGGAATTTTATAAGATGTCCGAACTAAATTTAGGTGGTAAACCTAAAACTAGTGGAGTATGTGAGTATGTGACTATTTTAAGTATCGATTTGAAACAGAGTGTATCGAGTGAATCCTTTTTGGTGTAAAAGCTGTATGCGAGAAAAATATTGCCAGATTCGGTGAAATAACTAAAACTAATAATAACTAAAACCCCTAGCATGTAAAACTAATAATAACTAAAACTAATAATAACTAAAACTAATAATAACTAAAACACCTAGCATGTAAAACTAATAATAGCAAAAACTAAAACTCAAGGCAAAACTAAAACAACACTAACGCTGAGCATAGTTGTGCATGAAGGACTTGCTCAAGGTCCTTACACAGTGACTGCCTGAGTCGAGGCTTAAACCCATACTCCACGTATTGCAGGCTGAGCGCTAAATCCATTTGGCTAATGTGCCCAGTTCTGGTTCTAGGCTAGGGGGTCAAAAAGGAAACCTGCGGGCCATTTCTACCGCGCTGACAATTTTTCTGGCTCGCGGAAGCCTTCCTAAAACTTCCCAATTTGAGAATAGAAGGTCTAATTGGTCAGGCGTAACGAGTTTTATGTGATGTTCGTGACTGACAATGAAGATCAAAATTAAGATTTCATAAGCCTAATTTGAGTCTTTATGCACATATATGAAAGAAATGCACCAAATAAGATTTTGTTTTGCAAAAATTTTCTGGGGACAGGCTCAACAAGCCCCTTCCCAGACCCTCACCCTATTTTGCTGAGACATCTTTGGCACCCTGGCCTGCCACTTGCTGGAAAACATTGCCTTGGCCCACCATTAAAAAGGTTTTGACCCCTCTGTCATTAGAAACAATAAATCAAAAGGCATAGGCGTAGCTACATTGAGGCACGGGGAGGCAGTTGCCTCCTCTTGCTTTTTAATATACTGGAACTTCGATTGACTAATGACCTCAATTACCAGGATTTACCAATAGTCTGTGAAGTTGCCTCCTCTTGAATTTAAGTCTCGCTACGTTTTAGGCAGTAGATTATGGCATTGGTATGTGGTTTTCCCGTCATCAGAGGTCGTTGCCGATTGCTTGTTTTCTATCCCCTTGGACTACACTGTCAAAGCATGTACAGTTGTAGCCAATCACAGTCCTTTCCACCATCTGCCTTGTCTTAGGTAACCTTGTGGGACCTTGTTTCCTCCTGGGTCTGCTCTGAATCCCAGCAGTATATTTATATTATGCATCTTATGGTGTCATTAGAAACAATAAATTAAAAATGAATAATGATCATGCTTTTAATCGTACTGTTACAAGACTTCGTTCCAGTAATTGTTAAGATTTCTTTGCTGCTCTTCTCTTTTTTTAAATAATCTGTTTTCGAATTGTAGAGGAAGCTGTCCACGATGGCACGAGTAAAGAGACTGGCCACGTCTTCGTCAAGCGTGATAACAAGTTCTGTGGAAAGAAATCGTTCACAAAAGTCTGCGTCTAAAGTAAAGCCACAACAAAAGTAAGTTAGCCGTGTGTAAGCCAAATGTTGCAATATGGTACAACTGAAGAAATACTCTGCAAAATTTGACCATCTCTTTATTATTTATCCCTTATGACATTCGATAAAGACCTACAGAGTGATCAGTAATTTTGATTTAAGCAATCACTGACTTTGACTCTGGGGATCGGGATAGTATAGAGGATAACACTTTTTTCTGAAGTTTTTACGGACCCGGTTCGATTCCTGTAAAGCCCCCTGGGTTTAGCTCATACCTTTATTCCCTCAGTGGCAGCAAAAGTACAGTGAGCTTGTGCCTTGCATGGCTGCAACTTTGTTGATTTATGTCTTCTGTAATTTGTGTTCTTGTGAATTGTTTAATCATCATAACATGTACAGCGCAGGCATTTGTCAGGCACTTCATTAAAGAATAAATATTATTATTATTGTTCTCAGAACTAACTCCTCAGGTGTTCTGTTTAACCCTTTAACGACGAGCGTGTACTAAAATGTATGGGAAACCATAGGCAGCTTGTCGTTAAAGGGTTAAGCAGAACAGTCCGTACATGGTTTTCTGAACTTGCTGTCAGATAAGAATTTTTGGGATGATTCATTTTGAACCAGTTTTGCAGTGTGAAACCGTAAAACTGCTGCAACACAGCTTAGAGGGACTGGGTAGCCGATTGGCTAAAGTGGTCACCTGGTTTCAAGCCCCTCGCCTGAGACGGTTATTGTTTAGGTTTCTTGAGACAGTCCATTGGTCACAACTGCTAAGTGCCATCAATTGATGCTTGGTCATTAGATATTGGAGCTTAATGAATGCATATCGATAATAATAATAGATGGAACATTGAAATCTTCCATACCTGTTAAAGTCTAGTGGTGCTTTCCTTTCTTGCACGTTTCCTGAGAAACTGTTCGATTTTAAGAGATGCTGGTTTGAATTGTAGAAATAAACAAAGCACAGTTCAGCTGTCGACTGATAAAAACGATCGGCGTTCTCTCCGGAATATTGAAAACCGTTTGAGTCCACTGAGAAAGAGTCGGCTGTTACACAGAAAGAAGTATGCAAGCAAACACACTGAACACGAGCAAGAGGAAGATGAGGAAGGACAAGATTTAAACGTAGATAAAAAGATCCGCTTGTCAATTGAAGACAACTCCAGAAAATACAATGTACTCAGAGCCACAAAGAACGAGGTTGTAAAATCAAACACCGAGCGACATCAGGCCGCGGCTGGCAGTTCCTCTACGGCCAATGGCATCCAGATCACCATCGTGCCAACAGTGATGAGTGGAAACGGTGAGGTTTGCTACCGGCTGATAGTCCAAGACTGTGTCGGCAATGACAGTAACCCTGCCGTTTCCACGGAGATGTTAAACACAAAACCCAGCAGCTCAAAAATGCCTGACAGTGCGCAACAAAGGTTGCCTAGCAACAGGGAAAGTGATAAGGATGACAGTCAACTGATGAAGTGCACTTATTGCAAGTACGTGACACGGAAACGCTACCTTCTGTCGCGACACCTGAAGGCGCACTTGGAGCGCCACCCGCACCAGTGTGACCAATGTCCATTCAGCTTTAAGACGCTCCTTGCGCTTCAGAACCACGTCAACACGCATCGCGGCGTACGACCGTTTCATTGTCGTCGCTGTGACGACCAGTTCACGACCTCCGCTGAACTTGTGACACATTTGCAAAACTGCCCAGAGAAGGGTCAAGAGGTCAAAGGTTGTAGGTTGTCAGTTCCCTACTTCTGCCCATTCTGTTCCTTTATCGGTTTAGATGCTTGGAGTTTAAAGCGACATTTGGTTGTGCATTCTGCGGAGACATTGTACGAGTGCGACGTATGTGATGTTCGGTTCGACAGTCGTAAATGTTTAGAAATACACCAAAATGCACACTTGTCTAAAACCGTGTGTAGCTGGTAGAATAAACGATGAAAACAATTTTATAATTTATGTGGAATTGATAACTGATGCCAATAGTAAGCTAGAGTATGAGAGCTCAACCTGTAGAGGCAAATCGATTTATTTGTCCATTAACATTTTCATTCACTGTTGCTGGTCCTTCTATCTGAAAATCCCTGGTGACTTAACCCTTTAACGACGAGCTGCAGTGGTTTTCCCATACATTTTAGTGCATGCTCGTCGCTAAAGGGTTAAGACACATTCACACTTGAGACGCAGATTCAACACCAGGAATTTTGCCTTGGCAGAATGAAATAGACAGACTGGCAGGCAGACAGACAGACAGACCATCCATCCATCCATCCATTTGCTTGATTCATTAGTTTGCTAGTAATATGCAGACGCAGATTTAAAAGACAGATAGACAGACAGTCTATCGATCTATCCAGACATAACCTACCGGTGCGGCTCCTCTTCTTCCTCCTCCTCCTCTTCTTCCTCCTCCTCTTCTTCCTCGTCCTCCTTCTCCTCTTCCTGCTCCCTACCGTCTCATGTTTGTAACTCTCCTATGAAGACTTGTTGAGACTGTCTTTCACTCTGAACTGAAAAATTACCTTTTCCAGTCTGCTTATATTGCTCTTAATGTGTGCTTGGCTGCAATGTGCTCTTCTGAACTTTGCAAGAAGGCCATTGTCTAAGAATATTGCAGTTTTATTGTTTTGTGCCTTTGAGAAGTTCTTAAAGAAATTATATGTACAGTATAAATTATTTTCATATACATGTATGTCCTGCAAATTTAATTTCGTTGAAAAGCGATTGGTAATTGAACAACAAGAATATGCACAAACTGCAAAGGTGTTTAGTTTATCAGTCATTGTTTTAGCGTTGATTTTCTCAGGGGCCTGAAATGTAAAGTTCAACCATTATGTCTTCATGTCTGTCTGGCACTCGATCAACCCGAATCGGAAAGGCAGGTGATATATAAGAGGTCGTTTTTAATGCCAGGTTCAGTTAATTGTATTGTATTGTATTTGATCATTTATAAAGCGCTTCTCATAGCATAAAAAATAAAACCTTCCTTTTCTCTCGGAGTACCTCGCACTGGGAGCGCTTCTGAAAGGCTTATGCTATGAGCACTTACTTACTTAGCACTTAGTCCGCCCGATGCGCTGATATTGCGCGAGGAAGGACTAAGTGCTAAGTAAGTAAGTGCTCATAGCATAAGCCTTTCAGAAGCGCTCCCAGTGCGAGGTACTCCGAGAGAAAAGGAAGGTTTTAAGTAAGTAAGTAAGTAAGTATATCCTTTATTGAAAAACCAACTGCTAACCGCATTTTGGTGTACAAAGATCATCAAATAAAAAAATTAAGTATAAAGCATCCGTGTGACAAATGTTTTACGAGATAGAGAGTTTGCCTTAGGTATTATTCTATTGTGGGTTCTGGGGCGTAGCGAGTATGAAACAGTTTTCACGGGAGGCAGTAGTTGATGTAATACATGGTGAGAGAAAGAAAGAAGAAACGTTAATGATCGGGAGCTAAGGGTCACACTGGTAGACAACCAGGCGAGGCAACGATTTTTAACAAGGTCGTCTGATTATCTTGTATAGCCAAATCATTGAAATCAAGTTCTTGGTGGGCGAGCTGTTTCGGTTGTTGTCTATCTGCTTAGTCGCCCGTGTCGTTTCGTTCTCAACTTAATACTGTACACGTAGCCTACGTGACGTACCTACCTCTTTTAAATTGCTTATCCACCATAGGCTGCCTCTCTGTCTTATGGACTAATCTTTTGGATGATTACGGCTTGATTTAGGTGTACCAACTGTACCGTCGGTTAATTCCTCGTGCATCAGTCACCGACGCAATGGAAGTTACTAGCCTAATTAGGCCTACAGTTTCGTATTGTGTTGTATTTATAGATTTATAAAGCGTCTCTCACAGACTCACAGTGAATAAAGGCTCGTGGAACAAGAAGGTCAAGGCGATCATGTGAGCGAAGCGGACGGTGAGGGTTGGTAGAGGTATAGGCCCTATAGGTCGGCAAAATTAATGAGGCCACAGAGGTACTTGGGAGCTAGGCCAGAATATGACCGGTAGATAAGAACGAGTACCTTTAGCTGAAGTATCGTAATTGAAATTATAATATATAAAATTATATTATAATTATATTATAAATAATTATATCATATAGCACTAACATTATTATATGGAAATTGATTGGTAACTACGAAGTCCTACAATAAAAATATCTACGCGTGTTGGTTGGCGGGGAGATGGTTGGCACGAAGATCAGAAGAACGGACCACAAGGTTGACTCAGCCCTCCATTCCCTAGAGGCGACCCGCTAAATGAGCAGTAGGACAAATGAACGCCTTGCAGGCTGCCATATACAGTTACATTCAACTCCTGTTAAATTTGTTATCATCTGTCACTATATCAGGTAATCTTACTGCGTATTTATCAGTTTGAATTAATAGACGAATATTAAAAAAACACAATAAACTCGGATTTATGATCTTGCTAAGTTCTCTGGCGACTTACGGACCAATCGCATTACTGACATACATACTTATTATTTTTCTATAGTATAGGTAGTCTACGCTCTAGTTAAGAACGTGACCTCAAAACGAGTTGTTTACTTTAACCATAATAATAATAATTATTATAGATGTGATTTAAGAAACACTCAAATAAATTAGTTTTAGTTGTTCTCTATGACTGAATAAAACAAATTTGTTTAGTTTATCAGTCATTGTTTTAGCGTTGATTTTCTCAGGGGCCTGAAATGTAAAGTTCAACCATTATGTCTCCATGTCTGTCTGGCACTCTATCAACTCGAATCGGCAAGGCAGGTAATAATTATGTAAGTGCATTCTATTAGCTTCATGGACCGCATGGCGTCCGATCCCGGTCAGGCATCGTGGAGTCGGTTAGGTGTCGTGAGGGTCCGTTAGGGTCAGTGTCGTCATTAGAAAATTATATAGCACCGCTTATAAGGAAACTAATCAAGGGCACGCTCTTTCCTTGCCTAAACAATGTTCAACATCATTAAGAACATAATGTTTATCAGTTATTAATGCAATGTAGCGATGTTCCATGGAGGCTTCAGAGGGAAGGAATAAAATCAACCCTCTATTCACTCATTTGAGCCAGTGCTATATGTTTATGATAACCATTGCAAGTCATCTTAAGCCGTCAATTGTCGATGCTTTTGATTGACAGTCATGATTTAGAATGTTGTGTTCTGACTTTGAAAGGTGGTCTGGGTGTGTGATCAATGTTGCAGAGTAGTGTGAGTTGAAGGAGGCAGAACAACCTCTGTTGGTTCAGCTGAACTGGGAATGACGATCGTGAAGGACGCTTTCTGCTCGAGAGAGAAGAGCTCTGATAAGATGTTGCGGGTTGGTAAATGCTTCACAATTGCACTTCAATTACTGTTCATTGTCAAGAAAGTCTACCTGTTGCAATCTAAAATTCTCACAGTTACACAGAATAATGACTGACTGAAGTCATCTGTGCAGTTTAGTTGCTGTGCCCTTCATATTTGAAATGCCACAAAAGACCCTGCCTGCAAGCTTACTATTGTCATTTAATTAACTTGCTAAAGCATGGCTATTTTACCTCAGCACTTGCTTAGTTCTATTGGCCTCTAGCAAAAACAGTCATATGCATCTCAAATTCAAATTTTCTGACTGCGTGCAAATAAGAGAAAAACACACACACATGCATGCACCCATGCACACATGCTTTTAAGCGACCACTATTTTTTCTGGCCATTACATAATTTGCTTAATTTCAAACTGCTTTTATTTGTTTTAAGTAGTGTTAATATCACTTAATAAATTAATCGTGATTGCAGGATGTGGTTGTGCGTGTTGGTTTTTTGTTGGTGTATCTACAGTGTAATATTGCATCTGTTGTCTTGTTTGTTGTTCTAATTTTGTGTTGTTCCCCTTATGTGTTGTTGTTAGTTTTCCTATTTCTTGTCCTGTTGTTCTATCTAATGTCCTGCTGTTGTTGTTAACATTGCAACTTCGTCTGCAGCCAGTGAATTACAAGGAGATCATTAGCATCCTTTCATCTGCATAGCATTTGTTGAAGCTACTTGATCTAATATGTGGTAATAATGTGGCCAAAAATAAATCAACTTATCACCTTCTAATAAGCTCTCAAAAGTCCTCTGAAGACATGACAATGCAAGGGTAGAGCTCAGCCTGTTGGTATGACGAAAGACGAAGGATTTACACTTGAAGCATTATTACACCTGAAGAATGATTTACAACTTAAAACAAGTTGTGTTAAACTGAATTCCATTTAAATTCTCCAATGAATTATGATTTTTTGACTAAAATTTCACTAGAAGCAACTGTTGACCGATAACTTGTGCATTATGATAAGGGCTCAGACAGATCGAGGCGTGAGCAGAACAACAGGATTATTGAATTTGGTATTAATTAATTTTGCCTTTTTGTAATTCAGACTAATGCAATTTAGTCAACTTAAGACCAGGTACAATGACATCTTACGCTCATATTTATTGAAAATAAATCTATTAGACAGTGCTTAAGTTATATCACAGCATTCCCTTTATATCCAGATTGTGGTTTGGGAATAAGAGCAAAACAGTCAGGAACATTTCCAGCAAAATCAGCCAATCTTGGTATGCTTGTTGCAGTTATTTGATCTTTGAAATTCAACCTCTGCAGAACCATAGCTTAAAAGATTTACATAAATGACTTTATGTATTAAAATGTTGAATATTATTTAACTTAATTGTAATTGTAATTGAACATTTGTATAGCGCCATTCAGAGATTCAGAATTTCAGAGGCACTCCCTACCCAGGTCAGTGCTGTCTCTAACAAGTAAGGCATTCTGAAACAGAGGAAGAGAAACTGAGGAGCTCAAGATGCAATTCATGCGGAAGGTGGTTCCATCTAGAGGGGCCGACATAAGTGTCAAGCCATTCACCAGCTTAAAAGTATGGGTGTAAGTTTACTTGAATAAAGTTCATAGTTACGTTGAATTAACAAGATGATTGTGTTTTCTGCTGAACTGAGTTATATATTCTGATTAGTCTTTTGAAACTTCTCTGCAATTTTGTGAAAGAATGATTGTTACAATTTTGTAGACAACCTTTCTTCTAGTCATCAAAGATGCCATATGATGTTGGAACAATGCTGGCCACCTGTCACAGCCTCAACTCTGTTCAGATCAGCTCTGCAACCTGACAAATTACCTGCCAAGTCCAGAAGTCACTGCTAAGAGCAGACATCATGGAGCATCTGATCCTTGGAGCTCAGAACTGAGCTGCTGAGAAACGAAGGTCTGGAGTTGAGGATGGACGAACTGGATAGTTTCCAGCTGCCATTTCTTCTGCCAGATGATGGCTATTCAATACATGCATATTCATCAAAGGAGTGCTGGGTGGACTGACCGAGTTTTTTGCGCCTTTCACCCAAAGTGTTCAGTGAGGTCTCCATCTCAGCTGAATAAAGCTCAGCTTTGAATCTTACCGAGTACTGTTTAAGATCCCATTCTGTATTTCTTCTGAGAGACCGTTGCCTGGATTTTGGTGATTTGCTTGAAAGTGATTGCATTGATTGGCTCTGTAAAAGAAATGGGTTTAATAACTGAGCAATTGGGTAAATACAATTCACTGAATAGGAACTTCTAATTGGAATTAATGGGTGTTATGCTGCTGAACAGTTAAAAGTGTCAAGCCATTCACCAGTTTTCTGGAAATGTAATGTATCATCTCTTTTGTCCTTTCACAAGCATTTAAGATATATGAAGTGTGGGTCTAGAGCAGTCGCAATTCTCTAAATGTGCTGAAGTTCAGTTTGAGTTGTTCAAGATCGGCTATAAACGCATTTTGAAATGTACGATGCTGGCAGGGTCATCATGTGCTGCCATTTCTAATTCAAGATGGCAGAGGGTTGGCAAAATCATTAAGCAGGAACATATTGTTCCTCTGTCTGGTCTCCAAAGAACAGCTGGGAAATGCCCCTAAATACGTCTCGAACTATATGCAAAAGCCTTTATCCATATACTCACCTCACTCCTTGTGCTCTACTGATCGTGAAATAAAGTTGTGATCATCTTTGGCAGGGAGCTGATACCCATGCAGCCGTGGGCGAAGCTCATACCGCGTCTGAGAGCGATATTGAGACACTATATAAATCTAAAGATACAATACGATATATGGTTCTGCATATGTTTCTATAACTTGCAAATGGCTGGAGATGGTTTTTACTTGTGATTTCTTGGTTCCTCTTGCAGTTTTATTTGGGATCCTGTATGCTTCCTCAGGCAGAAAAGCTCTTGTGTGCATGGCTATTCATTTGTTCCCATAACTTATAATCACTGATAGATAGTTTCTTGTTACCTCAGTCAGGACACTAGTTTTTTCTGAAGTTGGTGTTAATTATCCAGCATAATGATCGTTAAATGAAGAATTTACATCAGAGGTGTCAAAGAGACAGCCCACCAAGGTTTTTGTGGCCTGCAAAGCCTTGCCTAAAGACTGTTGTAATGTTCATGACTGATAATGATAAATAGTAATTATTTATAAGCCTAATTTGACTGTTTGTAGTCTAAAAATGCACCATTTAAGATTTAGCTTTGCAAACATAATCTGTGGACAGTGTAGTCTCACCAAACTCCCTCCCAGACCACTATCCCTATTTTGCTCTGGCTCCTTTGGCACTCTAGCCCACCACTTGCTGGAAAATATTGCCACTGGCCAGCCATTAAAAATGGTTCGACACCTCTGATTTACAGGATTCCTTTTCAGAAACCTTTAGATTTTTGCTGTGTCAATACAATTTCTGCAAATGAATATGCATGAACTTTAATTGTTGATTAATAAATGCACTATATACTTGTGAATGTGCATGATTTCCAAACATGTAAGAAATGTATTCATGAACTTGGTGATGAAAACCTTTTACACTTTGGAGTTTTTATATACATGTTACCTGGTTGCTGATGAATACATGTATGTGTAAACGCTGTTTTGGTGGGATTTTTCATTAATAAGACCAAACAGAATCTTCATGGGAGAATCAGTCTTGGTATAAGCTAAGAATGACTTATTTCCCATTTAATAAGGAACAGCCACCATTGTGCTACATAAGTCTCCAAATTAAATCAAGAGATTGTGTTGATACAGAGCTGATTCGTCAGGCAGTAACAACTCGATTCTTCTTCATGATTAAGTATTCATAGTATTTGAGGCAGCTCTGGGAAAGATGTGACGTAACAACTAATCAGGTTTGTCCTGAAGTATTAAGCACGAGTGGAATGCAAACCTAGCGGTGTAGCTGGGTACTAGACCATGTTTTTTGTATACAAGGGCAAGAACTTTAAACTGGAAAAATGACTGAAAACAAAATTTGAGGTCCTCATGTTTAAATTTTCACAAACCATTCAACTGACCATTCAATGTTTTTCTATTTGATAATTGGACAAAATTAAATTTATCTGTTTAGCATCAAGATAAATTTGTACAGCAGAATGTTCTTCTCGCAAAAAGCGGTATTAACAGTTAATTTCGATATTGAGTCACAGAATGACTCAACTCATCAACATCGTCTGTTTTGTCATTCGTTTACTTTGCATTACAGTGCATTGTTTGCTTCAGCACCAACCACTGCAGCACCTGTTTCATCCACTTCTGGAGGAGCAACTGCCTGAGCTGCATTCTCAGCCGCTGCTGGAACAGGATGAAGTGCTTTAACATCCAGCACCTAAATTGAGAAAAAAGGCAGAACTGTTACACAGAAGCTAGTCAGACTACCTCAAACACAATGACATAGTAGCATTGTGACTTTCACATGTGAATCAAGATTCAAAATTTAAAACAGTGGTGGCCATTGTGATTTTAAATAAAACAAAAGCAAGCCAGCAGAAAGCCGTTTCAATTGCACCAAGTGTCCATCCAAACCTGCCCTTTGTATGAATGACTGCTTCAAGACATATCATACTAAAATGAAGTACCGTACTGGAAACATTTAGCATCTGGCTGAAATCGTGACCCAGCCTGCAACAGTTGTCTGAACATTCAGTTCCAAGTACCCATACCTTTCTAGCATACTAGGTATTCATTATCTATTGAAAATAAATTAGAGGCAATGTTTACATAAACATGATATTTTTATTCATAGTATTACGGATTATAGTCATTGCAACAGCGAGTGTAGCACAGAAACTACAGTTGCAACAATAAAAAAATGTTACATCTGCACATGGGGGGTTGTTTGACCTTTGACCCCTTGGCAGCAAAGGGGTTAAATTGATTAGATGACATAATTTTGAGGCAAAAGTAACAACTGATGATCAAGACAAATTCATGTACATAGCAATTGAAGTGCAGAAAACAAAAGCTTGTGCTGACCTCATCCCCTTGACGAAAAAGCACCGTAGAGAAGGGGCAGGGAACCACTGCTATCGGCTTGTCCCAAGCTTCCTGTGTGTTCAGTTCAATGCACGCTAAAATACAAAGAGTAAGTTGTCATCATATTGATGTAATAAAAAAATTGTTCTTTTCAGCAATTTATCAGAGTATCTGTATTTCTATTAGTCAAAGGTTGAGTTTTATATTTTCACTTCACAAACAGGGAAAAAATGGTCAATGCATGTGACTTGGCCCACGCAAATAAAGGCTAAGATCTTACGCTAACAATTTAGTCACTAAAGCGATCTAAACAAATTTATATTAACTTTGATATTGATACTAATTGTAGTGATCCTCGACAAGTTGCTTTACCCATAATTGTCTGTGAGGAAGGCAACAGGAAACCAACTCACTCATCTCATCCCTGGGTGGCATAAAAGCCAATGGACCTGCTTTTGGGCAGAGAACTCGTCAGAATCATTGTAAAGCAATGCCTTTGATAAGTGAGGCATTGAACTGACTGTACTGCTTGTAGCTAAAAACAGCTAATATAAACTACAAAGGCAAATAACTTGGCTCAGACTGAGTGCCTCAATACAGAATATAATTGAGATGAAATTTGTTGAGCATAAATGTACCGTTAAATGCTTCTTCTCGCGTCTCGAACTCAATAAAGGCTGTCTTCTTTGATGCCTTCAGGTGAACCGTAAAGACATTCCCGTGCCCACCTAAAACGACAGTCAGATTCAACCATAATTCAGTCAGTTCATTGGTCTGAACAGGAAATGAATCATTCAGTCACTAAACTCATTGAGCATCAACACATTGTCTCTGGGTAATAGGGACCTTGAGCCAAGTCACTTAATCACAGTTGCTTAGTGCCATATATACTCTGTCACATGGTCTATAGCGACCACCACTTTGCGAAGCACTGATCTAGACCAGTGCTTCCAGAAGTGGTGGTCCGCGGACCGGTGCCGGTCCGCGAGCCCTCAGTTGCCGGTCCGCAAAGTGAGTCAAGAAACTGGTCAAATTATCTCGGAATCAAGAAATTTATGGCTATATTTTTAAGTCATAATAGAAAGACTTATTAGGATAGCATTGACTACTGCAACAGCATACTGGGAGATCTGCCAAGTCTTGCTGTGGTTGGTCCCTCTACTTGAATGACCTTCCCCCATCATTAAGGGCTAAACTAATGACTAGTTTTTCCTCTGGTCTCTCGTTCTTTAAAGACGTTTCTTTTCCCCCGGGGTTTTCGTGCTGAGAGCGCTTCTGAATAGTTATTCTGAGAGAGGCGCTATATAAATCTTTAGATACAATACAATACATTACAATACCTTCCAGTCAGCTAGAGCATATACAGTCAGTGCTCAACTCTGTTGCACATCTTGTATATTGCCAGACATCATCCAATCAAGACTTATTAAAACAATCTTATGAATGCCAGCACCCTTTACTTCGGCCTTGGTTGAGCTATGGCACTATATAAATTGTCTTATTAACACTTTAACGATGAGCTGCATTGGTTTCCTTGTCACTTTTAGTACATGCTCATCGTTACAGTGTTAGAACTTGCAGCGTCATCTTCTGAAAAATTTAAGGCAACTTACCAAACTTCTGAGCCAAAAGGTCAGTTGTCACGACCTGAAATTAAGCAATAATGGAACAAATGTCAATGTCAAAAGCACAACCATAAGAACACAACAGTGTTCATACATAAATAAACAGTTTTAAACATGCACAGTAACAAGAAAATTAGCTGTACATAATAAGCAGTTATATTATAATAGGCCTATATATAAGATGTTATTGGGCTTACAGGCTGATGAATAACCCTGGTTCCCAGTACAACAGGTGAAACAATTGCCGATTCACAGATAGTTTGAGAAGCATGTACTGTATTAGGTTCTTACCTTAGGATTCAATCCCGCTACCTTCACCCATCCCGATACCTTCTGCTATAAAAGACAAAAAAGCAAAAACGTATTTTCTCCTTCTTTGAGGTTCGAGTCTACTCTTCAGATCAGATACCATTTATTAATTGTCTTAAGTTTCTTAGGTACATCCAGGATAGAGTGGTTAGATGACCTCTTTAACAGGTTTTGCCAGCAGCAAAGCATGAAACTGTTGCAAGGACAGAGGCTTAAATCCCAGAAATTTCAGATTTCTGCACCCCTAACCAACTCGGCTATGAGTACATTGGCTGCACACTGACAGTGGAAAGATCAGACGGTGATGGAGAGGACTGGCCATCAGAAATATTACTGTTATTCAGTTAACTTTAACTGAACAATAACACAACTGCATTTGATAACAACAATTTACAACTGCATTTAATAATATTTAGATTATAATTAATAACAAATGAAATTTTAAATAATTCTAACATTTTAGAATTATTTACTATTGCTTTTGATATTGCCCTCCTTCCAAAGTTCAGAAGTGCACATATGAGTCATATGTGCACTTCTGAACTTTGGAAGGAGGGCAATATGATATGACCATAATTATGAGCTTCGATAGCATTGAGCAACTGTGCATTTCAAGTTGTTTAGGAGTTTTGTCAAATCTTTGAGGAGTACTTTCAATGTTTGCTACTTCGACATCCAGTAAGGCATCTCTGGCTTCAATTACCTTTCTGTAATTAACTATGATAGCTAACAGCTTTGTACCACATAGCTGACAATTATACACAGACAAAAGATGTCACTTGGGATAAAACACCATGACCGCATTTCTTGTTTTGGCTGTTTAGCTCTAGAAGATCTTCAAAACTAATTTAATGGCAGGCAGGCAGGCAGGCAAGCTGTAAAAGGCTTTACACTTTCAAAACGATATATATAACCATCTAGTTTTATATAATATACCATAAAGAGAACAAACAACAAATTGGGGTTTATGGTCACAGGCTGACACCTATATTATTAGAACACTCTGTAGTTCTGAACAAAATCCATTTGATGAGCCCAAGAAACTAGGTTCCCGATATTCCCCTTGGCCCAAAGGGCCACCAGAGCCATGAACTGGTTTCAGCCCCCTCTCATAGGCCCTGCTAAAGAGATGCTAATTCTAAGGACACTGATGAAATTCCAAGACATTTTCAGTAATACAGGCAACTACAAGAGCATTTAAAATTCTTTATGAAATTAATTTTCATTGTTTAACTGCTTCTTGTGTAAAGCATAGCCATCAGAAGCGTGCAGAAATATCCAAGTGAACAATTTCGAATAAACTTGTTCCGTGTACAGCATTATTTCAAATGCAACTGCATATATACGAACCCTTTGCACAACAAATGATAGGTTTGGCATTGGCAGGTCTGATGCAGTTTAGATCTGAATTGAATTAGCGATATTCGCATTTAGAAATTTTATATTTATTTAACATAGGCTATATTAAAAAGTGGTCAATTAACAATTAAACATCAAGGTCTTGTTAGCTAACCTACAAAAAACATGCACCATATAAACAATTGCTTTACCTTTTTAGCGGCTGATCCTTGGTGGGGCCCTTCTGGCTTTGGAATTTCTGGCTCAGGGGAGTCCGGCTCGGAGAAATCGTAAATTTCTGGTCCTTGAGCTTCCGGTGCGGGGTCATCCGGTGGAGGAACATCTGGTGGCTTCGTGTCAGAGGTTGTTGGTTCCTGCTGTGGAGGAATATCCTGAATAAGAACAATAATTGCTATATAGTTCTAGTAGAACTTTGCAAAACTAACCTATTATAAAATAATAATAATCGTTTATTAATTCAGACTGACAAATAAGCAATAAGATTACATGATAGAGTAGTAACAGACAATAACAAGTTTAACTGTATGACCTCCATCATGGCACCCATCTGTCCTAGTGCTCATTTTACAGTCACTCCCTAGGGAGTAGAAGGCCGAGCCAACCTTTAGGGCTAGCGGGCATCGAACCTGTGTCCTTCTGATCTTCATGCCAGGGTGTTACTAATTCAGAAATGAATGCAGTTCATATTTGAACAAGATATTCTTGGTTCATTTACACCATGCACCCATGGCAATTTCTTTTAACACAGCGTCACCCTAAAATTTTAAGAGCTGCTCAGAGGCCGTATGCCAATCACGGGCTAATTTTTGCAGACTCGCCCCAGAAAATGAGACAGTATTAATTTTATTCAAAATAAATATTGCAGAATAACCTCTAAAGTCTATGAAGATAATTTTTATGATGAAAACCTACTGACCCTAATAGCTACAGTCCTACACTACAATTAAAAAACAGACAGTACAACACTATAAAAAAAACAGAATTATATTTTAAGTTTATTCAGTTTTAAATAGGGAACAACCGGAAATCGCTTCGGCCATTTGCCCCGGCCGGATATCGGGTTTTTCGGAACTATTCGCCTCGGCAAATAATACCCACGCAAATACCTACAATTGTGATATGATGAATGATGATAGTATTAATATTTATTATTTAATAATTATTAGTTATTACCATGTAGTACATGTACCATTACTTCAGTTTATTTCTTCTAGTCCACTTCTAGGGCTTGAAAATTCTATCTTTTTAGTTAAATTAATTTTATTTCCATTTTTATTTGAGTTTTGTAACTTTTGTTTCGACTTGAAGCTTTCAATTTTTTTTATTGACAAAAATTCACAAAATACACTAATAGAGACTTACAGTCGCTGTCTCTATCATGTAAAAAACGGTACTCGGTTCGTACCCGGATCCGGCAAATAGTACATCCAAATACTCGGATTTGCTACCCGGTAGAAAATGTCTACCCGGTTGTTCCCTAGTTTTAAAAATACATAAAACTAAGAAAAGGTCCCAAGAACCAGGTACAGTGCTAATGTAAAACACATATCAAGGGCCGGTTCAAAGGTCTCCACTATGACCATGACACACGCTCAAATTAGGAGGCGATTACTGTTTAACTTCCAAAACGTGTCCCTCAGTATATCACGTTTCTGATCTGTCCGGTTTGTCGCATCAATAATCGTTCACAATTATTTTCATAGCGCCTTTACACATTATCTTTAAACATGACACCAGACCAATCGTTAATTAACTAGACTTCAATATCAGCATTCGTCAATAAGCTGGTGCCCTGCGTTTAACTTTCAAGTGGCGGTTAGACAATTTGGAGTTTACTTATGTTTAATAATTTATTTATTTTATAATTTACTTATGTTTAATAATTTGGAGATTATTTATGGGGAAGCATAAATGCCTTTTATAAAGAGATTTAGGCCTAATGAAAAGATAAATCTTCCGCAGCGGAAAATTCCGCTTCAGAAGTAACATTTGCGACACGATTCCGCGGTGGAAGACATTTGTGCAAAATCAAATCAGGTCCGCAATAACCAGGCTTCTCCTTTCGTTCAGATCAGAATCCTGGAAGGTCACGCCGAAAGGGACAGCGTGGTGCTACAGTGACAATCAGTGATGATGGTGGTCGTGTGGTGGCGCAGGAGTAGAATCTGAATACGATAACTTGAAGAGTTTCGGTTTCCAGTCGTCAGTGGAAAGTAGCAGCGCATAAGCTAGTGCAAGCGGTGGAGAGGTGAAATTAAGAGGCAAGCTAGGACAATGAGCAATAAAGGAGAAATGCAGACGCACGTGGTTTCATGGACGCCCGATCACAAGAAATGTCGCGAACAGACCACAGCGCCGGCGTATCTCAAGTAGCACAATCAATTATTATTACATTTTATATATATATATCTCTTCGTTTAATAAAACAGACTGACAAACTGCAGTGAGTTACATAATGGAAAGGCCGACAAATCTAATATATGGGGTACAGTTGCTGAGGGTTCTTTAGCCTACCGTTCATTGAAAAACCTACACTAGATTATTAGTTAATTATTCTTGTTATAATTAATTTTCGGTATGCCAGCCGACAACAATTGTGAATGTAAATAATGATAAAAAGGTTAATAATGTTTTACCATATTTGTCTTCGAACTATTCGCTTCTTTTAAACTAGAAATTGAAATATTACTCAATTAAGCGATCATAAAATGGCGTCTGCGTCTCTCGTACGCTTCCCATCATAGACATCTATTATTAATAAACTTTTATAGCGCCATTATTCCGCATATCTATGCCTCAAGTAACATTTTATGTTTACCTCAAACTTACGAAACTCTTTTAGATTGGCGAGACGTTCATGTGTAAAACTTGGAATATAAGTGCATCATGGCCTAATTTATTATGTGTAGGACAGCAGGAGCGCAATAGACTACAATCCGTGATGGACTGTCTGGTCTGACTACACTACCTACCAGAGGATAACCCAACATTAGAACCAGGACTGCTAAGGCTTGGTTTTTTTGTTTTTTGTTTGTTTAAAACACAAAACAAAAAACCGCAAATTTGTTTTTTTGTTTTTTTTACAAGTTTCAAAATTATAAATGCTAAAAATGTCGTCTCTTCAACTCTTTTGGCAATTATTGTTGTTGTAGGCCTATTATTGTCCTTGTTAACTTCGTTTTATGACATTCTACGGTTCTATAGCCTACTGTTCTACTTAATTTCATTTATATGCATCTAATTAATTTGAACGGTAGGCTATTATGCCATTTTTATGAGTTTTATGATCCGAAATAGGAAAATATCAACAACAACAAACCAAATAAAACAACTTTTCATTTTGAAAAAGTTTGGTTTTTTGCACCTCTGGTTAGAACAGCAGCTGTGTAGAACGGCACATGTGTGCAAATAAAAGGATAAAATTTGGATTAGGACAATGCTATATATATATATATATATATATATATATATATATATATATATATTAGGGTGCCAATGACACGTACATGAAAAATTTAAGTTTTGATTTTCTGTGGTCTCACCCTCTAAAAATGTTCCTTTATATATGGAGGTTATTCAGGATAAAAAGTAACCAAATATTTAAATATTTAGAGGTGGCACAATGCTCCTGAAGGCTATGTAATGATAATGTGTCGTAATGCTAGTGAATTTCTGGCATATTGTTCTGCTCTGTCATTGAAAACTTGTTAACTATGTGGATTACTCAGGAGTTTTGATTATTTCCGTACTTTATATCTATACTATGTCATATCTGTGTTTTATATTCAGTCTCGATGCTATGACATCCTTCAGGAAAAATAAAAATTTAAAGACTAAAATGTACTGTGAACAGAATAACTGTTGAATCCACTCGTTTAGTGTTTTTATTCTTATTTACTATTGGTTACCACATAGTGTTTAACAGAAAATCAAAGCAAATTTGATTGTTTTATTATTAGCATTGATTACATTATTTTGAATATTTTTATGTGAGTAATACTATGAGATTGCTATCATCTTCTTCTAGTTGTCAATCTATGACAGAACTATAATCTCGGTTTGTATGCAGAAAATATTATTGTTATGTTTGTATTACTATGTAACAGGTCTCTTGTCTTATAATGGCTTAGTCTAGTTGGCAGACATTAAAAAATATACATCGTGTATGGCTTAGCCTTATAGGAGGTCTGTCTGAGGCCATTGCCGGTTCTAAACTGCCTTCCAGTCGACAAGAAGTGTTAAGTCGTTTTTTTTATCTGCATACAGTGCAGAACAAAAAAGTTCAGGAGAGTGCTGCCACCACTGCCAAGGAGATCAGCCAGTTTGGGGATAAATCACGCATTCCGACACGACAGCAATACCATATAATCATCAAAATTAAGCAACAACACCACAAGTAGCAAGGTCTGAAGAAAGCTTCTTCCCGAAGAACAGAAACGCAGCAGCACAAGAAAGATGAATTCACATCTGTTCTTGAAGATTTATTTGATGTCGCGCATGCAGAACTTTGCATTGATAAAACTACAGGAAGACCTGGAATTTTAACTAGCACAGAGGGAGAAAGGAAGACTTTGGAGTCTGGGACCAGTTGACTTGAAGTTGGCGAAGGTCGAAAAGCGACGTTGTAAGAGAAAACTGCTAACCGAACACAGAAGGAAAAGAGAACAAGAGCGTAAGGTATCGCTAGGTCAGAGTTCTGTTGAAATACCAGATAGCAATACAAACAGCAATGGGAGCAGTACAACTGAAGGTGAAGATAGTGATGTGAAAAATCCTGTGGTAAAGAAAACAAACGAAAACAACAAGCCAATAAATATCATTAATCCCAGTACAGGGTAAAAAAGCTGAAGGTGGTAAACGACACAGGCGAACGGGGCGTCGCACTAATACATACATTCAATTCCGCTGTTAGAAACCAGTAGGTGCAGAAGCAATATCTGCTTCAGGTGGTTGAAAGCCATCACCAGCAGTTTCCAGAACCCCCAAAATTTACTCGTTCAAAAACTGTGCAGCCAGTAACATTTATTAAACAATGAAACAACGAGGAACATTGCATGTGTACATAGCAGCTTATTTAATACCATATTGCAGAGTTTGAAAACTTTACAGGTCTTGTGCCACCAGTAAATGTTATGTGATTGCAACAAAACTTTATGTATTTCAGTTTAATAGCTAAAGGAACAAGACTAAGGGGTGAGACCTAAAAATTTGCAAACTTTGTTTTTCATTGGCACCCTATATATATATATATATATATATATATATATATATATATATAGTCCCTTATCTATCAAATCTGAAGGTTTCCCATATTAAATAATACAAGATGTAGGTGTACTATATGTATTATTGTACCTCCTACTAATGGAGACAAGCGAGTGTTTGTGAGAAATTCAACAACTGTTTGTACACAAAAACTGTGTAATTAACTTTGCAAACACCACAAATACACAGACAATTGCGTAGATGCATACGAACAACAGACCCAGATACAAAGAATTCTGGCACTGTAATAAGATTCTAAGTAATTCATATACAAGTCTCTCTTCAGGAAAAATGATGTATAGAATGCAAAACTTCACTGTACTAATGGTTTGTTTTTAAGCAATCTTATTTCTAGATTCGGCCACAGTGTTTTTAATTCACCCATATAAATGTAATTAATTATTAATTAATTAGAATTACTGCCCCAGCCACAAAGAAAGAAAGACACTAGCTACCAGCGACGTTAAAGCGAAACATAACCAACAGCCACCAAGCACATCAACAGTTGCATTTGCAGAAGTTACCGACTAAATTTACACAATTGCTCAGAGCTATTTATATATCCAATGGTCGCTATGACAACAAATCCTAAACAGTGACAGACAGCTGCCACTCAAGAGCACGTTCAGAGGTGAGCGCAACTCAGGAGTGCGTTGGACAAACAGCCGCCTGTAAAATGTTCTGCAGTGAGTCTGTTACGATTTGGTTGTAGACGCTTCGCACAAGGCTTTCATTCGCGATGCAAGTGACTCATAGTTGGCTTGAATGGCAGCGAGATTCTTTTCAGCGGTTGACTGAACCTGGAAAAACCACATCACTAATCACAACTCATGCTAGATTTTATATGCCTCGTTCAAAAGCAGCACAGGAACAAAAGTTATTGATCAAAACTTGTGCTAAATTTCTTACACTTCATTCAAATTCAGTAGAAAACAAGTTAGTGATCAAAACTCAGAATAAATTTTTCCATTAAATATGCAAACACTCAAGCAAAATAAGAGTTTAGATCATATTACTAGTATTGTTTTGCCCTCTACAACATTTTCACCCTATCATATCTTTAACAGGGATTAGCCATTCCAGATGTCCAATTTACACATCTGGAATTTTTTAAATCGCATGGACTCACAGCTACATGTAACTTGACAAGACAGTGAGTAACTTCATCCAATATATATCTTCTTTTAGAGCAAATAACAATTTACATGCGACTATGTCCAGTAACACAGAATGAAAACCAAAGTGAACCTGTTTCAGAAGCTCAGACTCTGTCTTCAGTTGGCCACTGATTTGGTCTTGGGCCGTTTCTAACTGCTTCAGCACCTGACGGAATTCTAAAGCTGAAATATCAACACATGGTAGCCAATAAGAACAGTCAGGTCACACTAAACAAAGTTATGCAACCTGTACTTTCCTGGCTTCATAAAGCTTTCACAGTAGCACACCACTATAATACCAACTTTTGAGAAGTGTTCAACCAAATTTTGCCACAGATGGGCTGGAAGCACTCCTCCCCAGTAGATACCCTGAAGGGACACTATGTAAATGCTCTGAATTAATAAATGAATTAGTCGCAGTCTGTACCAAGTGCATGTAACCACAATACAATACAGTACAATCCAATACAACTGAAATTTTGTATTGCTCTTGTCACAACAGCTGCAGTGCATATTGAAGCCTTACAACAGTGAAAATAATGAAAGAGGTTAGCAAAAACCGTTGCTGCAACGTCCCACAACAATCACACCTGCATCAGGTGCGATTGTCTTCTTAAAGACTCTTTAGTATACTGCAGCACGATGCATTTAGGACCTTGCTAGTTAGTTAAGATGTATGTACACTTAAATGGCCCTATAAACCTACCTAAACATATATCTACAGTACCCTCCTCGAAGTACCTTGGAAGGCACTCTCCTATATTGATTCACGTGAATCTGTCACCTACATGAAGTCTTCAGCCTATCTGCCTCTTTTAGGCAAGCGCTTGAAGACCATTTCGTTCGATTGGTTTCATTGTGTTAGGCCGGGATCGCCTCTGATGAATCCCTCTTGAAGTGGTGCAATATAAATTTGCAATTACCATTACATATACAAACGAATGCTACTCATCATTACTTGATGAGCAGAAGTCAGCCACCAACCTCGGTTGTGAAGCTCTCGCAGAGCGCTCAGTCGATCGACTACGAGCGGAAGAGAATAACCGTTCCACTTGTCGATGATCTCGTACAATTCACCCACCTGTGCAGAATCAACAAAACATTTCGGTTTGAAGACGAAACATCGGAAACTGAGATTCACCACCCTACGCACAGCGAGGGAATTCACAACGAGTTGGTACAATAAAAAATTATTTTTAATAAGAAAATAAATAAAATGAGTCATTAAATTAAAAACAACAGAAAACAAAAGTACTCATACACATGTTAAAAATAAAATAAAATTACTAAATGCTATTATGTGTAGATGACATATAAAACTGATCTTGGGATTAATTTTGCATAAACAGATCAAATCAGAACAGGAAACAAGAGGAAAGTATACAAGCATGTATGTCAAGACACTTGGTATAGTACCTTTAAATACATCCCCAGAGTGCTGATTAATTAAATCTGATGTATTATTATTATTATTATTATTTAAATTTATCACGTGCACATGGTCACACCGAAATGTGAATCTGATACACAGAGCTCTGCCAGGAGAAGATGCAGTTAGATATCCAAGTGCTTGAAAGTCAAGGAGTTTTGAGCCAGTTTTTCAAGGAAGGAAGTGAATTTAAGCAATGAAGAGATAGTGGCAGTGGATTTCATTCCTTGTGGCAGAGGTGTAGAATGCACACGAGCCCAAAACTGTTCTGCATCGTGGCTCAGCCAAAAGATGTAACTTGATACATACATTTAAATTGAGCTTAAAGGCATCAAATGTAAACAACTATCACAGAGAACAATAAAAGTGCATTGAGCCCGCTCAGACAAACCGAAATAAACACATAAAACAGATCCGCAAAACCGCGTTAACCTTGTTCAGTTTCTCCTGCTGTTCGAGAACCTCTTTCTTCTCGCTCAACTGGGTCAGTTTCTGTGAGACGCCGGCCAGTCGACTGTCCATCTGGTCCAGCAACGACGGATCCATCAACTTTGCCTTCGCAGCCAACATCGACACAGCGCCCTACAACAAACGAAGTCCATGCATACATACATTGTTATGTTATGATGATTCATTTCATTAATCCATTTCAAGAATTTATAGAGCGCCCCTTCAAGGAACCTACTCAAAGGTGAATTGATGTCACGTTTAAACAATCGTAAACTCAACATTTGTAAGTTATTCACAAGTGCTGTGTCATGTCAGAGAGGTTGTCCAGAGACGCTATGGGAAGATCCGAGTCGTGACCAGAGACAGTAGGCAGATGCTTCTGGACACTCCTGATGAAACAGTAAAACATATACTATTGTCCAGGGCTTAGAGTGCCAGACTATCAACCCAATGCTTGGGGTTCAAGTCCTGACAGGGCTGAAACATGCTTTGAGATTTAGTGAACTCTAGTGAATTCATCTATGAAATGTGTACACTGACTGTATCACGTTGGGATGATCAGACAGTGGAGGACTGAATGCCCACAATCAGAGGCAATGAAAATCAAAGCCAATACCAATGACTGCCTCATGAGGTTAACTTAAGAGACTGCTCTTCTACTGAGTTACTTGTACATAGTTGGCCGGGGCCAATGAACTGCGTGCTCTACACATTAAAAATTCGACAGAGAGGGAAACGATTTAGCAGAAGCAAAATTCTGGTATTAGCAATCCAATCAATAAGGAACTGTTTACTACGGAAGCTTTAACACTGTCACGCAAAAGATTCAGAGAGTTACTGACCAAAAGACTCTTGCTGGTCAACTCCGACGTCAATGGAGTCTAAATAAAAGCAAAAAGACAAAAAACTATTAATCACTAGACGAATAGGAATAGTAATTGCTATTGTGAATTATATAGCTACACTTCAAGAGAAACTAATCATGGGCACTCACTACGTTAGCTCAGCAATGCTAAATTAAGAAGTTGTCTTTAACAGCGGGTCGTGGCACTGTCCCTCGTATACATACTGCTACAGCTCAGTCCAGCTTGTCTATTTTAGATCCACCAGCTGGAATCATCTTTCTCGAGAGCTGCAGCTCGAGCTTCCTCAGTTTGTCCCTTCCAGTTTCGCAAAAGCCTGAAGTCTGCATTATTCGACAGTGATTTCCCTGGATCGGGTCGGGAGCGCCACTGATGAGTTCCTTCTTGAAGCGATGCTTTATAAATGTTAGATTACAGTTGCAATTAAAAAATAATATGGATTCTTACGATTTTGTCGGGTGTGTTACCAAGCAAGGTTTCCAGTCGATCCAGTCTCTGCTCAAGATCAGCAACCTTAAATCAACAACAGAAAACCTTCACACATAAATTAAAATGCTCAGTGATTTCTGTTGCTAGTGTTCAATAAAAGTAATAATAAATACTTATTGGCATCGTCTCTCTTGTATGACAGATAACATCAGAACTACCAGTTCCCTTTCAAGAGCACTGAAATTATACATGGCTTTCATTCCACTGCCATCCACAGCACTTTTGCTCCACCAGATCTTGCTGAGTTCCAGTCATTCCAGAACTCTTTGTTCTCCAGAGAATTTTTAGTGTCCCGAGGGATTGTTGCTACCTTGGTTCAAAAGTAACAAAACCAATAAAATATACCCACTCCTATTGAAACCCACAAAGCACTTAAACTCCTCTCTTACATATTTATGAAGCTGGCCACCATGACTGGAAAGACTTGTGAGGTAAATCTTCTTCGATAAACGGACGAAAATAACTGAATGCATGGTGCACGATGGGTTACCATGTAGGACTGTCAATCCAAAGCCTGGGGTTCAAATCCCAACAAAAGGAAGAAAAAATGTTTCAAGATTTTCCACTACAATTGTGCCACCTGGAGAACTAACTCGTCTATAAAATGAACACATACTGTCGGTGGGAAGAAAAGGCAGCAAGGGAAAGGACCAGCCAACCGTCCTCGTATGCCGAGACTAAGAAAACGAAGTCTATAACACTTCATACCATGACTGTTTCTCAGGGTTAGCTTATAGGTCTGTGAAAATCAATAACCGAACGAATGTCACACCCGAGCGCTGTTGTCGAACTTGGTCTGTTCCGGATGATAGAACAGTTGGTATGCTACGTGGTCTGGATCAACAGGAGTAGCGGAAGGAGCCACTGACTTTGACTTCGCTGCTTGTGACTTCGCTTCTCTTGACTTGAACTCATCGAGTTCTGACATAAGTCGCCTTTGACAGACATAAACACAGTTTTCTTTATACATGAATTTTCTAAACAGCTTTAAAATGTACAACAACATTCACAAATGTACTCTGTAAACATGAGTAAAACTAATTTCAAAACAAGTACAGGTATTTATATTATATAGTAATTATATTATTTAGTAATAAAATTAATTAGTAATTATAATTTTTGTTGTAATGCGCACACCAGTTGATGGTCACTTCCACTTCTCCAGTGGACACTCCAGTAACACTGGAGTATCCACTGGAGCAACCCGGTCCAACTTCAATAAGTGAGACAAACCAGAAGCTCTGAGTGATTGGTTAAGACTTACTTATGAAGTGCGCCGTGCGGATCCGTCAGGTTGACTTCCCTGGCGACTCCGAGATGCTTGTCCAGGTTGAGTTCCATCAGCAGCTGACTCAGGTTTTCCACCTGCTTTGCCAGGGCAACGGGCGTCAGGCCCTGAGCAGCGCTCTCCGCTTTCGTCGTCTCCTGTTGTTCACAAATCCAACATAAACATATAAATGTACCAGCATGTTGGAGGGGTACGTGATGGTGTAGCGGTTTGCCTGCAGGATTGTCACCCAAGAGGTCAAGGGTTCAAATCCCCACCAAGGCAGAAATTTGTTTCAAGATTTCTGCTCTACCTACACCCCTAGCTGTTGGTGGGACGACTATTGTTGTGTTGGTCCTTAATATCAAATCCATAATTAAATGCAGATTCAATTAAAAAGAGATAATGCCAAAAAGTCAATATTTAGTGCTACACTGCAGTTCTTGTACAGCAAATTAACCATACAGCATGTTAAGTTAATAGCTTTAGGGCAGGGGTGGCCAACCTTTTTTGGCCTACGGGCCACTATGATTGTTGGTAAGCACGCGGCAGGCCGCAAAATGTTTTGTCCTGACAGCCTCGAAAGAAATACAAATGTAATTATTTCATATTTTACAAGATGTATAAAAACAGGTACAACTATATACATAAGGTCACTATAGAACTTACAACACTAAATCTTTTAGTGTTTTAGACATCATTATTATGCAGTATTGTAGTAGTCGGACAAGTAAGTAGGTGCAAAATGAGAAAAAAATTATTTAGAAAGGGGCCGTGCGGGCCGCCAATTAGTAGCCCGCGGGCCACATTTGGCCCGCGGGCCGCGGGTTGGCCATCCCTGCTTTAGGGGATATAACACTTCATGTTAAGCAGAATGGCATCTAAACCGGGAGCGTGCAAACGAGTCCACACTGTATTGGACCATTTATAGATGTCTTGACACAAAATAGACTTCAAGCACTTGTGGAACAGAGAAGGAGACAGGCTGACTAGCTCAGCTCTAGTTTAATGAGGAAGGTTGTTCCAGGCCACAAAGCTAACAGGATGCAATTATTTAAACAGTCTTAATCTACAATCTAGAATGAATTCAGTATCCCTGACTTACCTTTGCACGGCTGATCGCCTCCGAGAGTTCTCCTATCTCATGCTGGAGACGGCTGTATCTCTGCTCTGGCGTTTCCTTGACGTCTGAACCTTCCCCCAGCTGCAACATCAGAATTAAAGACCATCAGAGATGACATCTGTCAACTACGGGATGGGAATACATTGGTTGGGCTCCGTGCGTTTGTGAGACTGACACTGGGGACTCTTCAAGTTTTCTATGCATCATTTTGCTTACAGATGACACTTAATAATAATTATTACTAGATGTTTGCCTGTCCTAAGATGGGCAATTATTATTATGAAACTATTTACAAAATGGCAAATCAGTTTCTCATAACGTGTCTTTCAAATTGTCAGTTTCAGTTACACGAAAGTATTTACAAAAGGACAATAAATGAATTAAAGCCATATAACAGAAGATAGAAACTCACAATTTCATATTCAGCCCTTTGTCCGCCGGTTGGATCTGAAAAATAAGCAGTTCGCAAATTAATAACAATTTCAAAACCATCTGAATACACTCTTCCTCTATCACTACTTGTAGGATGTTTTACACGGCCGACTGTCACAAGTAAGTAAGTAAGTAAGTATATTCTTTATTAAAACCAATTGCATATCCGCACTCTGGTGTACATACATCTTAACAACAATCAACAGTTAATGTCAATACGAGTACAACATTCTAACAATAAACGTCTTTCGCTGTAAATTATCTGCAAGAGGAACACAATGGTCGTGCGATCGCAGGGTATATTGTTGGGGCTTTTTTTGGTGGAAGTAAACTATGCAGTACGTGGCCCTGGTTCATCAGGACCGCAGAGAAAAGACGGGTGTCAGCTTCAAGACAAAGTCGCTCAAATTTTGGGTAGTCTTCAGGAAGGTACTGGAGGCGGATTAGCTTGCTTATTACTGATTGAAGTCGGCATCTATCTAGTGCAAATGCTAAGGTTGGCATAGTGCTCAAGTACAGCAATAACTCTTTTTTTAAATATACATACTTTGGACTCACTGAATAAGTCCTTAAAGGGACCTGATCAAAGTCCCCCACCCCATTATTGTGCTTCAGAATCATTACAATCACCACCTCAATCAATCTCAATCAAATCAAGTGTCGCCTACCATTCGGATGAAAACTCTTTCCTTTAAAGCGTTCAAAGGCTTTGGAAGGAGAGACGTCAATATTCTCCACAGCATCGCTACCAGACCCTTCCTAAAATCAAACGACATCATTGGTACATAAAAGTAAACAGCTTTCGAAATGCCTACAGCTATGTGTAATTGTGGGAACATTGTGCAATTTCCTGACTACGACCATGCTTGAAGAGATCATCGACCGATCGATACCGTGTGCATTATTATTTGGTGCTATTCCTGAATTCTGCAAATTCTCAGTTCATCCACCAACATTGCTGCAGGCTACCAAATTTAAATTTAACTCCTGTTAAACTTGTTATCATCGGTTACTACTATATTCATGTAAATTTACTGCGTGCTCGTCAGTTTGAATTAATAAACGAATATTTAAAAAACCATTCTCTGCCTTAGGCTCCTCTACTTAACACCCCTATCCATTCCAAATTGAAGTCCAACCTCTTCAAGAATTTCTACTCTAATACATTCAAATTGACGCTCGGCCTTTCAAACTTTCTCGTCCTCAACAGAACATGCCTTGGCAGGTCTTCTGCCTCATCTCTCTGGTAACCAGATCCCTTCCATCGACACCTCAAGACAACCCCTCTGACTAGAGGCAGCACTGATGAATAAGCTGGTACAATACACTTAGCTTTAGAGTCGCACTTTAGCAATTTAAAGTTTACAATAACAATTGCTATATATGTCATTAGATTAGATTAAGCACATTAAAACCTACATGAATCGGTTGATCGGCTTCTGGCAAGTCAGACGTTTCATAGACATCCTGGTAATCAAATCAAGCAAATCAGTTTGACCTAGTATTTGAAGCCTGAGACGATTGGTACAGTTGTAGATATACTAGAATACGTTTTAACATGTTTCATTATAAAACGAATTCTAAAATAAAGCAGTCAGATCTATTGATTTAAAATTTAACTGAGTTTTATAAATTGACTAGATCCCTGTAATACCGTAGTAAAAGAGGCAAACTTATAGTATCGTGGGCTGAACGGTTATACAGTATCATTGGGCATGCTGCGCTGGCGCCGGACGGTACCAGGTTTTCTAGTGACGACACTAACCCTAACCCTAAGCGATCCTCACGACGCCTAACCAACACTCACAACGCCAGTAAACTTACGCACTATATCCTTCAGCCCCCGATTCTATAAACTTAAAGTTAAAGATGTAGCTGTCAAATGCAGCCTAATAATGAATTTTCTAAACTGATAGAGTTGCAGAGTTTTCTCTACAACCGTTTAATACTTCGATAGCCTCCAAATTACAGAGCTGAAATATCTGTAAGATTAATTATGATCCAATTCATGCGAATGAAATGATGTACGGCGCTACAAAAACCACGTAATCATCGCCAACGGCACTAGAGCCTCCGATAGACACGAACTGACAGGGCATAATCTAGTACGAAATCAGAGCAGCCAAATTCATTATTAAGAATGGAAAAGGAGCCACTAACAATTCCTGGCATACTACTGTATTTCGTCTCTGCCATCGTTAAATTTAGTAATATTGATGATGGAAATGTATCGAACTGATATTATCGACGGACTATACATTCGATTCCCGTTTCTAATATCAGCGCAGCAGCGCCACCTTTACTCCGTTTGTTGAACTTTGTTTAGCACTTTAATTAAACGGCAGAGGGTTTTTGTTTTAAATTCGAAATCTTAGTGTATTTATATTGAATTTTATTTAAAGAAGCAAAACTTCTTTTGTTTTAAAAATCACATTTAAATTAGTGATTGGGATAAGGAAATTTGGTTATTTGGCAAGAAAAAAACTCAGAAAGAAAGCAGGTATAACTGGGTCAACATGACATTCTCAACTGTTCCCTCGTTGTGTTAGCAATAAAATTAAACAATTTTATAGTTTAAGCATTTCAGTTTCCATTTTATTATGACCTCCTGCAACAAAAACGTAATTTAATACGTCCCTTTGGGTCCTCCATTTCAAGTTATGTGCAGATTTTTTTGTTATTTTAAAAGTGCGTTAAAGTGACCCAGACATTTGTGCTGATCTCTCTCAACTTTCCTTTTATTCGTGAAATTCAAAGTCTAATTTCATCACGTTGTGGACTGAAAATTCAAATTAACATTCCCATTAACTAAAAATACTTCGCTACTTTTTCAAAGTAAATGTTATCAGTTACTAATTGCGTTTTTGAAGGTAACTAGTTACTTTTTTCTGTCCAGTGACTATAGTTACTGCAATTAGTTACTTTTTGAAAAGTAACTATCCAATACTGGCAAGGAGCATGTCATGTAATTAATTATTCGTCTGCACACAGATTTTTACAATATTTTCACTCAACCGGTTCCACACATGTTGAAACCCCAACAACTGAATTGAACAAATATTTTGGGAAAACATGATTGTATTCAACGGGAGAAACCCTTTAATTCACAGAGTAGGGCGAGTTCTCTCCCATTCCAACAATCACACCTTGACAACATTCACAACTCTTTCCACACGTATGGCCGAGTAAAGCCACTGAAATACCTGTTTCACACAAAGGACCGGGAATCACACGACTTCAAAATTATTGTCAGTTCCTCTACCAATGATCACCAACAAGCCATTCAAAAGCATCCATGTATATTAGATACTGGTGCTATAGAAATTACTATTAATGTATACTAATTACAATTACATCAGTCTTTTCACAACTCTATTTGTTTGGTTCAAGTTGAATGCTTCTCTGGTTCATAAAGTTACATATTAACACAATACAGAGCACCAGTTGTATTGCTTTCAGTTAATGGAATGTCAGTACAGTCATATGCAAAAATTCTATTCAGTCACTCGTCCAAAACAGGCTTATTAACGTGGACAAATACAGTACTGTATAAGGTCTAGTACAACGGTTAACTCTGTCACCTCTCCAGCTTCATCTCACTTTATTTTAGAAAAGTTCACTCCCTTCTATGTTGCATGAATATCTCAATATATAAACATGGTCACCAAGACTCTATACCATATAGTAGAAGATTCCTTCTGTTAATAGCAGATCCAAAAGACGTACCATTTCAGTTTAAATTCATTCATTTATATAGCATCTCTACAAGACAACTACTCAGAGGCGCTCCCAGCCCAACTCAGGTGGAAAAAGTTTTAAGATGCTTGTGGAAAGTGCTCAGAGAATCCCAATTTTTGATTTAGTTACAATTATAAGTTGTGTATAAGTTCGTGGAACTGTCTACGGCAAAGTCATTTCGTTTCCATTTTGAAAAATGAATTGAAACAAACGTTTCATGACACGTAGACCAACTGCGACCGAATCATTGACCGAATTTCAGCAACACTTTACATATCAGTTCTAAACACTTCACATACCAAACTGAACCTGAATCTCAAATGTTTACCAACCACCAGCACTATCTTGCAATTACAATTAAATCCACCATGCCAAAACCACTTGATCACCCTCCGCAAATTTCTCAAATCTCCTGAATGCCAAAATTTTAATCATTTCGAATGTGCATATTTCAGAGCACGCAGCCGGCATTAAGGGCACAAATGTACAGTCGAATGCAACATAAAGTGTGCAAAAGTGATCAGTCTCGTTTTGGCGGATACGGCTTTGTCTCCTCCATGACGGCTACGTAGACGAAGATGGCGAGAAACACGTGAACAGCTATGATGGCGACGATGGCCGCGTAGAAGTAGCTGTTACTTGTCGTCATTGCAAACAGACCTATACAAAGAAAAACAGCTAAATTCTACAATAATTGCAACTTATGCAACAATAACAAACTCTGTTTCACTATGTTATTTATAAACCAATTATTTCATTTATTTTGGTAATTAAAATTACAGAATTAGCATCCAACAACACTAAAAAATATCTGCCCATTATTGTTAAATTAAGTCAGTGGGCTACAAAATTAAATTAATGAAATTGTAGAATTAACACTTGTTCCAGACATCTGGCTAAATGACTGATCAAGGCTTAACAGTTTAACAATGACAGCGTACTAAAAGCGATTGGGAAACCAAAGCAGGGCCACGTTTAAGTGTTAAGATGCACTTGTTCCAGTTGGCTCTTACTGACTGACTGTATATAATGCACTGTTGGTTACTGGTACATTGCTAATGTGGCCAAGGGGTAGTCAGGAAACAATTGGGGGTTTCCATTTTGGGGTGGTTTTCCATCGGCGATTATTTATTTTGTGGGGGTTTGAACCTGTAAACCATAAATACGCCCATGAATGTGGCATAACATTTCATTTTATTTGTAAAATGCTACTGAACTGATACAGAAAGTTCTCGTACTAAGAACTGAAGATGGCAGCTTTAATTTCAAAACTAAGATGACTGTTTGAATGAAAGACAGATATGTCAGTAAAAGTAACATTAACAGCATAGCTTTCGATAGCCACATGAAACCACAGAATATCTCGAATGTCATACCTTCGAAAACAATAAATTTGCTAAAGAAGTACGTCAGCAGAGGCAAAACAATCATCAGCAGCGTAAGAAAACCCAGTTTCTTAAACAGATAAAGTGGATTCTCCTGAACACTGCAAAATAAACAATATACATAATTACTAAAATAAATTATCTGTAATTAGAATAAGAGCAACACCGCACGTAATACGGAAATTGCCAACTCTATCACAATGACTTAGATAACTTGAGATTTTCACTAGACAATGTATTTAAAGGAATATTTATATTTACCTCGCGAAACATTGTATATTATCGTGTAGCTACATTCTACAATTAATTAAACTTGGGCTATATAAACATCACTGGTCCTTTCCACCCCAATAAACCTCGACACAAAATTACACAAGGCGACAAACAAACGACGTAGCGAAATTCTGTAGTACTAAAAAAACTCGGTTCAATATTAAAACAACTCTGAACAAATTAATTTTTCATACTTCCAGAACGGAGCATTATTAGGATCAATTTGCTGCTTCTCCATGTTAGTTGATTACTGACTACAGATGACACGCAGAATAAATATCGCATGCATTTATATGTAATGCTAAGTGACGTCATCTACAGTCTAGCGTCATCTGTCCACCATGTTTCAAAAACATTGTTTAATCGCCTTAATCTTTTAATTACACTTAAATATTTTAGTGACGACTTAATGAATAGAGACTAACAAATATATACAACTGAAGCATTAATTTTATTCACAACTTTTTATAGTAATGCTGTTGATAACAAAAATCAAAATATTCAATCGCTGAGCGGCGCTGCTCTAACGCCGTGGGTATGAAACTTTGCGTAATCTGTACTTAATGCTGTGTTTTATTGGTCCTTGACTTTGCATTAAAACGAACCGGGTTGCGCTAGATGGCGCTGGTTCTCTAGAAAGCATGTTCACTGTAGGCCCTTTGTTTATAATAATATTTTAAATAATATTATGTAGAATTTTTAGAAATTTTCTGTTTTCAATATTCTGTTACCTTATTCGAAATAAGTTCTGTCTAATTTCTGCAAATCTACAGTGTGTGAAATTTGATACCCAAAACCCACTTTCAACCAGAAAGCTGGTGTGAACGGTTATAAGTAAGCAAGTAAGTAAGAATATTCTTTATTGAGAAGTTCTAGCAAACGCACAGCACTGCATGATATCACGCCTACACGAGCAACTTTTCTATACAGACTTATCCCCAAAACAGTTGCTTTCGACAGGGCCCAGAAGATATTGCTCTATGTGATCGTAATCGTAAACTCGATATTTCTACTGTAACAGCGCCCACAAAAGCGAAGTCGCGGGAACTAGCTTATTCACAAGCGCTTAACCAAAACAGAATCAATAGGCAGAGGGATGTGATGTGATCAGAAGGTGGGCAGCGTTCGTGATTGGTGGGGGAACTAGGCAGCATGGATGGAAGAGTAGGAAAGCAAAAAAAGCCAACCTCTGAGCAGTTGTTTTACAATAACTGGGCCAATCACAATGAACTCTGTGCGCCTATATATATATAGATTTAAACAAATTGTAGCCCATTGTGCACAATCAAAGCATACAGCTATAGAGTTGGCAAATTGAACACCTACGGTTTAGAGTTTAGACAGTTTCAACTTAAGATGCTAAATATTGCGTGGTCGTATAAGCACAGATCTTAAGTGCTCATTAGTCATTATTAAATTTCTATCAAGCCTAATAATTAGGCATGACGTATTTAGGTGTGCTGAATCTGTTGATGATGCAATGGTCCGGGTACCTGCCGTGCCATGTGGAATTTTTAGTAGTGGTTGTTTCGCTATCATAAAAAATTATTTATTTTATATTTTTGACGATTACATCACGCTCGTTCTTTAAGTGTAAAAAGTATTATTTTAAGCCTGCTGTTCGTTCTTTTCCAATACTTGCATCTGGATTGTGTTATTGTCTAGTGAGAGCCTACATTCATTATCGTTCACAATCATGAATGACACCCACGTCTAAGCGTTAAACCAATGGGTCGGGGTCACGTGATCACAATATTAACCATTCGTGTGTTAGCGCTTCATGAATATCGCAAATAATTTTTCTGTTAAATTCACTACATTTTTGAGTGCCATACATACTCGTTCAGGCTGAAGAAGTATTTCCTGCCTGAATGATGATATCCACTGAACTGTAAAGGAACAGCTCCTACTGATAAATTACCAATTTTTTTTTCAGTTTTAGGCATCTCTGTAATGGAAGAAGATCCATTTCCAGATCTTAAAGTTGCTGACTTTGAGTTTCTAAGCAACTTGGAAACGCGTGAGAAATGCAGCCGTTGTGGAAAATCTCGCATGTTTTACTGCTATACTTGCTTCATTCCACTGTCATCGCTTAGCAGCCAAATGCCATACATGAAGGTTGGTATAAGCACCATACATATAATTATGCCTGCAGCTATAAAATGTAAAGATGTGGCTTATATTTTTAAAAATGCATTGAATTTTCAAGCTATGCTTTAATTTTCATACTAAGCCATGGCTTTCATCCTTGAAGCTCTGCGTTTTTTCAAAGCCACCCCTTTAAAATTAGAACTAGATCAATGTCGTCTGTGGAAACTTTTGTTAGTTTCTTGTAAAAGTTATTGGAAAACGTGGTTTAAGAGAGTAAACTCCATCCTTCACTATCACTGTGATCCAAGTGTACATGCCTCACAACTTTGTACGACTTAACCTTATTAATGGACACAACTACCCACAGCACGGCAGATTGTGTCCATTACATGTAGTCTGAAAACATTACAGGGACACTTTACAAATGTGATTTGCATTACATTATAATAAATGTAAATAAATAAATGTAATAAATGCTTCATTGATATTTACTGAATGTTTATGTTTTAGCTGCCTTTCAAAGTCCACGTCGTAAAACATCCAGGGGAATTGTGCGGCAAAAGCACAGCAGTTCACGCAGCCGTCTTAGCTCCAGAGGACGTGACCATGTACACTTATCCAGACATCCCAGAATACAACGCCGATGTTCGAGTAGGAACAGTTTTCAGTTTCTCATAAAAAATCTATGCAACCAAATCTCAGAAAATCTGTAGCATCATTTACAACTAGAATAATGATATTGGTTTATTAATTCAAACTGACAAGTACGCAGTAAGATTACATGATGTAGTAACATATAATAACAAGTTTAACAGGAGTCGAATTTAACTGTATGGCAGCCTGCAAGGCACCCATCTGTCCTACTGCTTATACCAGATTGTTCAGGAGCACTGTGTCACGTAGGAGTTATCGAGATATACTATGTCGTGTTGGCATTCGAATGGACTCGCCCTGGAATTTAGCTCGCACAACAATTTTGATTAACAGCAGCCATCAACTCATGCCTTGAGCATTAGGACAGTGGTGCCATAGAAGTTCTTAGATTAGATTAGATATACAATGTAAAGAACAAGACCTGGCTGAGATCGAGAGACAGGAGCTGACAACAGAATTGAACCGACTAAACTCTTGTTTCGTTTAATCTATTTGCAGTCAGTGAAAATGTTTGCTACTTCGATTAAAAGCTGAAGTCAATTTGTATATAATTTTTAAACACCAGGTTGTGCTCGTTTATCCGGGAGGAAATGCAGTCACAATGCAGGATTACGTGCGATCTCAGAAAGTGGCGAACGAGAACAGCTGCCCAGCGTCAGAAAACAGATATGCCATTTCTTCAACAGAAAATGCAATGAGCGTCTCCATCGATATAGAAAATTCCAGACCAGTAATCTCTGAGGCAGACAAGATGCGAGACAACATTTCCAGACAGTGCGTCGAAGGCGGTGAACAAGAATTACATCCAAGAGAAACGGCCGAGAAGAAATCTCCAGCTTCTTGTGAAGATGAAGCATCCAATAAATGCAACATGGAACAGCTATCGGACTCTTCTAGCCAGAGACGACTGCCTGGCTTTCCCGATCTTTCCGTCGACCGATCCAAAAACCTGATAGATGTGGTATTATTCATCGATTGCACTTGGTTTCAAGTGCATAAAATCTCGTCAGACCCTCGTCTGTCTGGTAAGCACAAATTCCAGATATATTCTGGATATATTCTTATCCAAAATTCTATCCATGTCTGTGACTTAGGGGAACTATTGGAGCTGAACACGGCTTCTCCAATGAATTATGAGTTTGGATTACGATTCGATTTGAAGTAACCGTTAATTGGTGCCTTGCAAATTGTATTAGGGGGCCTACATCATTTACATTACACGTTCCACGCTCTACTATGTTGCTTAAAATGTACTTGTTACGTAACTTCGAGCATTAGCATTCGCGCTGACAGTGGAAGTTTTGTAAAGCATTCTAGAAGTGGTTTGCTACCGACGATGCTGTATAAATCGTCGTATTTACAGTTACAATTACTGTAAATTGTACAACTGTATATATGTAAACTTTATGATTTACTGTGTCTTATTCAACTCATACTGTAAGTTCTTTCATTGGAAACTCTGCTGGTGTTACAAAGCCAAAGAAATTGTATTACGTCATTTACATTACATGTTCCACACTCTACATTGTTGCTTCTTGTAACAGGTTTACAGCGCATCGAACTGACGTTGCACGACACGAAGTTCTGGCGACCACAGCTTGACAAACCGTCGACTTATCTGTCAACAATTGAAGCCATGTACTACTGTGCAAGGGAATATCACACAAGCTGCTCAGATGTTCCTTACAATGGACAGTACGACAACTTATTGTTCTTCTTTTGTTTCTTCTACCAGAAGATCAAGACCTTGGCTTCGAAAACGGGCAAAAAACTAAAGGCTTATCACCAGGATCGACGCAAAAAGCCTAAAACTACCTGAACTGTTCTGCATAGGGTAGTTTAGCATGAATACATTTTGTCATTCCTTTTACTGGAATGTTCTTAACTTTGTCAGAGTTATGCTGCATTCACTGTCTGCAGGGAGATTGTATCAGGGCGTGAAATATGTTTAATGACAAACTGTGCAGTTGACACATCGAGTGTGCAGACGACTTGTCTGGAGTGTGCCATGGGTAGTATAAATTATATGAGGTTAGCTTAGTCAACTACACACGATTTTATTCTAATATCAGAAATATTACTTACTAGTTCCAAGTACAGTTTGAGCAACAGTGTTCAGTTGACATGTCTGAGTATTTTGAGTGCTGCAATTAGTGTTTGAGTGTGCGGGTTCGAATCCACCTCAAGTCGCCACGTAGGGACCCTGGGCAAGTCCTTCACTCGCAGTACAAAAGTAGTAACCTGTTTTGGCGACCTCCTTACTGTACTCTTTAATTTCTACCATTGAAGGTCCGTGTAAAATAATAAAATTGTGAGTTGACACATCAAAAAGATGGCAGACAGTCAGACCTTTTTCTTAAGCCACTCGTTTCAATGTTAAGTTTATTAAATATCAAGAGCAAATATCATTAATCTTTCCCGCTATTTTAAATAGTTCAGTGCATAGTCTTGTTTGAACTACATCTCACAAGAACATACAAGATTATTTATCTTCGCAATCGTGGAGCAACAAACAGTGCCTCTAACCACCAAAAATAATTAATGCCGATTAATCAGATCGAATTCATTCAGCAAAAAAGCAGGCGTAATATCCGGATTCAGAAATCGCCAACAAATGCCAATCGGTCACACCCTGATAAACAACATTGCACTCAAATGAAAGTGAAAATTTATCATCATCTCAATGGGTTCAACAACACAAGCACAGCTTCACCATCCGTCATCCGATCTGCGAGTTCTCGTTAATTCTGGAGTTCTTGTTAATTAAATCTGACGTTGCAGTCATTGTCCGCTATTTTCTCTCGCCTCTTGCCATCTGCAGACGCGAATTGATTTCCTCGAGGGAACGTCGCAAACGATTCGCATCGTTATAGAAATAGACGAACAATTCTCGCTCGGTGACCAGATGTGCGTCGTCTTGAAGACTCTGCCGACACAAACGCAATCATCTTGCGTCATATTTGATACAGTGTTGCCTGCCTTTATTTAAAGGCTAGGTAGAATACATTTAAGTTGAACTGGCGTGTACAAGTTTATAGTGGTACTATGAACATGGTACAATTATGTACATTACATTGCTCGGGAGTGTGAAGGATGAAGGTTGAGCCTATTCCAACCAAGGAACCCATCAATATGCTTACATTGGTTGAAATTAAGAACGAGATAATGATTAACCGAATAATTATGATTTACGATATTGATATCCATCAATATGGTAATCCAGCATTCACTGGCTGCTGCATTGACTACTACTGCCAGATATTTATGTGATGGTTGGCATTTTGAGTGGGAGGGAGTGCTTGACAGTGTACTGGTTAGTGTGCTGGACTGTCAATTGAGAGGTTGAGGGTTCAAATCCCTGCCAAGGCAGAAATCTGTAGACATTTCTGCTCCACATGCACCCCCTATCCAACTAAGCTATAATGAGTACACTGACGGTAGGAAGATGAGATGGTAATCATGTAGGCACATAACTGGCCATTTAATCTAGTATTTTGTTATCCAAAACTTAGCTCAACATCAGCGATATAAGCATGGTTATTAAACATAGCTCTTACAATGAAAAAGTGGTACCTTTCTCTTGTTATTGGTGTCTGACATGATATCCATAACGGCTTGCTCCAGTTTGTTAAGCAATCCATCGAGTTGGCTCATGGCATCCAGAAGAGCAGGTGGACTCAGAACGGGCAGACCTTTCGGGGCTAGTCCACTGTCGAGGTAGAGCAGAGCTTCACATCTGCTAAGGTCCTGCTCGCTGTTAACAGAACCAGATTTCAGTGACCACCCTAATGAGTAACTGTGCATGGCTTTCTATGTCTCGGCGATGGATTACGATCGAAATTATCCCTGCTTTGAACTTTAGCCTTGAAAGAAGTGCCATGGAAATATTGCTTTCTATTATTGCTTGAGAACAATGTTTGACCTTCCTCTTTGAAGTCTTCCGTTGCATTTATAAATCTTGGAAGAGATATGAACGTACTTTAGACTGTTTCACTTGAAGCTCAATAGTTTAGTGGTTAGCGTGCTGGACTGTTAATCAAGAGGTTGGGTTCGAATCCTTGCCAGGACAGAAATTTGCTTCAAAATTTCTGCTCTGTGTGCACCCATAGCCAACTCGGCTACAATGAGTACACGGACTGTACACTGTCAGTGGGACGACAAGACGTCAAGGGAGAGGATTGACCACCCACTGTCATATGCCGAGGCTAAGAAAATGAAGTCGATAACAATTCATACCCATGGCTGCCTCAAGGCTAGCTTAAACAACTGTTTTTCTCTTCTTCATTTGAAATGAACATCGATAACGCATAATGATGATAATGCCGCTACAGAATTCGTTAGCTCAGAAAAGAAATACAGATCTTACAGATCTGCTAATCGACTGTTCTCCCTCTGATTGGCTGACTGAAGCGACGCTCTCAGTTCTCCCACTCGATTCATAAGTTTATCGGTGTTTCGTGTCAGATCCTCATAAGTCGTAAAAAGTTTCTTCTGCTGACCCTCTGTTTCGTTCGTAGCCTGACCTAAACAGAAAAGTTTGTTTCATTACTGCAAATGTTAAAGTTACATCGAGAAAATCTCTGTATTCGCTCTAGATCTCATGAAACTACCGCTTCTATCCTAATAATTAAAACACACACAAGTTAACTGATACAATGCCCAATTCTGCTGTCATACCTCCTCCAAAAACTCTCCTATTTCCACTGCGCCATTACTAAAATATGGAACAAGTTCAAGCCTTAATTATAAAAAAGTCCAAGTTCTAGGAGGAAATCTGTTTTAATATGTATCTGCTGAAAACACGTCTGTGGCTGTTTAAAACACTTGAAAACCGTTACACATGCCTAACTCTATGTTGCATTCCCTCAAAGTATTCTACCTGGTATCTTAGTGTCTGTGCATTATTTCCTATTGCCATGTAAATAGCCACAAGTAGCTGGCTGCTTATGTTAATACCTTTACGAACCTGTAAGAAACGGGCAAAGTTTGGGACATCTTTGGCTGTAGACTGTTTTTACTTACGTAAAGTCTGGTCCAAATGATGGAGAAATTTGTCTCGTGAATCAACCGTTGTCCTTTGCAGTTGGTTCGACGACTCCACGACTTCAGCCATCATTTTCTTAATAAAATTTACAGTCATCATTAAAACAGTTTACATAACAACAACTTCTACATTGCTGCACACTTACCAGTTGTAAGCGCAAATGCTAAGCATTTAAAAACACAGAATTTCAATCGTTTAGTAACAGAGACAAAGACTATTTATTGGTCTCCTGACATATAAAACAGGCTATTTGATGCAGTCAGGGCATTGGTTTGCTGACTGGTTAGAATGCTTGCCTTGTAATCATAATTGTGATCAAGCATTTATATAGCGCCACTCAAAAACAGAGGCGCTCAAAGTGTAACATGGAATCTGCAGGTTTGAGCCTGACCTGAGATTGGTTAATGTGCAAACGATCCTGAGCAAGCAGCCCATCGCTCAGAATTGCTCAGAGCTGTCAACTGAAGCGTTGTCATTATATACCATTAGTGGCGCTTAATAAATACATAAATAATAATAATAATATACATACAAATTCTCAGTTATTATTATGCATTTATTAAGTACCACTATCTAATGATGAAGCATCAATCGATGGCGCTGAGCAATTGTGAGTGAAGGACATGCTCAAAGTCCCTACACAGTAACCATCTCAAGGAAGGAGGAGGTTCAAACCCATACTCTCTGCATTACAAGGCAAGTGCCCTAACCAAACAGTTACTGCATGTCCAGTTATTTTCACAGGATATTTCAACCGGAAAATAATCTTACCAGTCTGTCCTCTAAGGCACTGTAGAGCTGCTTCAGTATGAGACTCAAGGCCAGTAGCAGTTTCTGTATATCGCGATGACCCTTCGCTTCCCATTCCAGAGCCATTGTCACGAACTCACTACGCGACCGCTGCACCACCAGATGGTCAATTAACTGCCAAAAAATAACGAATAAGCAACTGTAATTGAACACTTATAAAGAGCCACTAAAAGATTAACGAGAGCTACTCTCTGCGCTAGCCTATAGATATGATGTTAAATGTCATGAAGCACAAGAATATTACATTAGTTAGCAAAACAAAGCACAGTAAACTAGAAGAGTTGCCAGTCGTCAGTCCTCTCCCTTGCCGTCTCATCTTCCCACAGACAGTGTACAGTCAGCGTACTCATTATAGATGAGTTAGTTCAGGGGTGCAGATGGAGCAGAAACCTTGAACCAAATTTCTGCCCAGCATGGATTTGAACCCCTAACCTCTTGACCGACACTTCAACATGATACTACCACATACCCTTGAATAAAATGATGAAGGCATTGGTAAATTACGGGTAATGAAAAATGGATGGACTTCTAACCCGATCCTGATTACTCGTAAAGTAATCTTGTCGTGCAATCTTGAGGTCGTAATCGCCGCGAAGTATCTTGGCCACCTGAAGTGATGCGCTTTCTTTTATGAGGGCTGGAATCAGCTGATCACCTAACTGACCAATCTCTTTGGTCACGGCACTTAAGTGGGTCTGAGCGGTCTTTAACCTGGAACTGAGACCAAACAAGGCAAATAGTTAGTTTACTAGTAACCTCTATGGCATCGGAGTCTAAGGCAAAAGGTATTGATTAGGGCTGTTAACGATTAAATTTTTTCAATAGTTAACTATTTAAGAATTAACGATTAAGGGGTTGAAGGAATATTGTTGTTACAAAAATTAATGCACGTAGATATTATCTGTATGTACTCAATGGCTCATGCCATTTTGTGCTCAACTTAAAACCGATCTGCCTCAGATTGTTCATCCATCATGGGCTGTCTCTCTATATCAGCAGACTTAATTAGGTCAACATCTAGATGTTGATCCAATTACGGATTTGTTTTGGAGCGCCATCGGCTGATGCCTCGTGCACTAGACACCGGCGCAATCAGAATTAACAACAACATCAAGAATAATTCTGTGTGAATTCTCACCATAAGTACACAGTAAAATTTACCAGCATTGCATCAGATTTCACATCTATGATCTGGATCATATTCCCATTTACGTATTCAAACACAGTTGCTCGAGAATATGACCTAAAAGTTCGGGAGAAACAATCTGTCATTATTGGTGGTGGTTTGGCTACCTGAGCTGTGGAATGTCGTTTGGATACGGTTGATCTCTCAGACGTATTAGCATCTGTTCATAGAAGTCGCACGTTGCACTGACCCTACGCTCTTCGACAACTGCATTTATTCGCTTGCTCTCGTTTATCGGATAACTGAAATGCAGAAAACAACATGTAACAGTCGTCTTGACCACATTACATTAGATCAGGTTATCTATAGAAGTCATGGGCGTACTTAGAGGTGGTTTTACGGGCTCAAAACCCCTAGAAATTAATGCATTACTCTTATTAAAAACCAAAATTGTAGAAAAGTACGACCATTTACAATGGAAACCGCCTTGAAAACTTAAAACCCCCTCCGAAATTTTTTCCTGGCTATGCCTCTGATAAAAGACATTAGATTAGATTAATTACAGAAGTCATTAGATTAGATTAGATTAGATTATCTAAACGACAGAATACTGATGGTGCTAAGCAATTGCTCAAAGTCCTAACACAGTATTCAACTTCCTGAGTGGGGGCTCGAACACTTACTCTCCGTGCTACAGGCCAAGCGCTCGAACTAATCGACCGCTGTACCTCAGCCACATCAATACATGCATACTATGGGGAGTAGTTCTTACAAGGATTGAATTCGTGCCAGTTCCTTGCAGTCGTCCAAGTTGACATTCTCGTGTTCGCCTCTGATGAGAAGCGAATCCGGATTGCTGATCTCCAGAAACTCGTATCGTGATCCCTCATTCTGCCCAGCCATTTCAGCTATGCCCTGCACAAGTTAAGCAGTCAAAACTATTCATTGGGGGATAGACACAGCAATTGGAAGCAACATGCATATCACCATTAACGTTTCAGTACTCGTTGTAACATTGTCAAGTAAATCATATCACCCAGGGTCCGATTTGTCAAAAAAGAAGCAGGGGGGTCGGGAACAGTGGCTGATCCAGGATTGCTTATGTGAGGGCAAGGGTTGTTTTTGAGGGGCTCCACATTCCAGGGTAAAAATTGTAATTAACTTTAAATGATAGTATATATATATATATATATGCGTAGGTATATATATATATATATATATATATATATATATATTTGAAATAATGGCATTATGCGCAATAGTTAGTGTAGTAAACCACTAGTATATACAATCCTATAAAATACTGTTTGAAATTGGCGCTCATTTGTGATGTTGGATCGCAAGTAATTTTTTATTATTTTCAATCTGTTCAAAGTTCTTTCTGCAGTATATAGCCTACAATAACCAGATGGCCTGAATATAATAGAGCGCCGTTCTGCAATGGCCAACGTAACAGGAAGAGTGATATATATTTTATAAAAGTAGCCTACTGATAGATTAATTAGGTCCACAGTGATTCCCAACCTTTTTCAGAGCATGGCACCTTTACTAACGGAAGATCAGCGGTACCTTTGACCTTAATTTAAACTATTTTTCTTCAAGTTAGTTCTTCATTTTACTGATAAGAAACGTTTCTTGTATATATGAAAAATAATTAGGCCTATAGGCCTATATGTTAGTAGTGATAAATTTTAAAACTTTTCAACATAAAAAGCTGCACAAATGTTATGGTTCTATCTATCTGACATCCAACCTTGAGCAGGTGCCAGGTTCACAGGGCCCTTTGGACCTTTGGTGCCGCGAAACTCAGGTTGGGAAGCACTGGATTAGGGAGTTTATCACTTGTCTGAGACAGTTCCAATGCAAGTGATTTGATCAGTGGCGTGGCTAGGTATTTTGGCGCCCGTGGCGAATAACGACAAGCGATCCCAATAGAAATTTGGAATTTTTGCAAAACACAGTTATAAGGTCAAACGCTATATTGAACATTATTCGATTATATGAATATGTGGCTCTTACCAGACTCCAAACTTTCTATCCTTGATTTCTGCAAAGTCTTTGAGAACTTCAGCAAAAATTAATTGAAGCGCTATAGCCTACTTCAATCTGGCTGATGAAACTGCTGCGGCATGATTGGATTCAATGTCTTGTTCTCAGCAATTTGTGCCCTATAAAATAACTCCATAGAACTTGCTGCAGCTGCTGCTCGTTTCTCCGACAATTTCTCAAACCTAGCTTCGTTCAGTCTATGTCGCTTAATTTTCGATAAAGGCAAGCGATGCGCAGACAGTTTTATAAACAACAAATACACATAAAACTAGAATTTCGAAAAGACAACGTCTAGATTGATATTCCACGACTTATGACTCAGCGGTCTCGGCGCCACTGTCCGTGGCTTAAGGGGAAAGGGGAAAGGTCAGCATGGAGGCTTGAAGCTTGGACCCGGCTGTTATACCCGGCCTGTGGCATGATTGGAGTCCTCGCCTGAAGCATATACTTCATGGAAACCTGATCCATTGGGCCTGAAAACTGTAACGGGTGTTGAAATCTTGCTGAATGATAACTTTCTTCTTCTTTAGGCCCCTTATCCAAAAGCAGATGGTGCTTTGATGTGACACACATATATATATCAAACTGCAAGACAGTGAGACAGGAAAAGGAGGAGAGTGGTCGAGTACGTATAGATAGAAGTAACATTACTAGCGTACTAAAGACAAAGGTGACCATTGTATATAAATATACATATATGTGTGTGTATAACTGTATATATAATATATATATACGTATATATGTATATTATATCGGTGCGTGGGCTTTCAGAGAGAGTAGGAGAGAGGGAGGTAGAAGCTGGGTTAGGCCGATTGGTCATAATGGAGTAGTTTGGTGTAGGACTGTGGGTAATGAATTTGAGGGGGTCAAGCCGACCCCCTCGGGGGTCGGCCAAAGGCTAGAAGCAAGGGGGTCGATAAGAAGAAGCAAGGGGGTCCAACCCCCCCGACCCCCGGCAAATCGGACCCTGATATCACCACACTAACATTGCAATGCCACACTAACATCACAATACAACCGAAATTTGATAATCTTCATTTAAAAAGTTTAGACATGCAATTTAGAGCCGTGCTACAGGGCTCGAGAAGATGGAAATTAAGAAGTATTAAGAACGTATTAACACTTTAACGAAGAGATGCATTGGTTAACCAGTAGGGAACAACCGGGTAGACATTTTCTACCGGGTAGCAAATCCGAGTATTTGGATGTACTATTTGCCGGATCCGGGTACGAACCGAGTACCGTTTTTTACATGATAGAGACAGCGACTGTAAGTCTCTATTAGTGTATTTTGTGACTTTTTGTCAATAAAAAAAATTGAAAGCTTCAAGTCGAAACAAAAGTTACAAAACTCAAATAAAAATGGAAATAAAATTAATTTAACTAAAAAGATAGAATGTTCAAGCCCTAGAAGTGGACTAGAAGAAATAAACTGAAGTAATGGTACATGTACTACATGGTAATAACTAATAATTATTAAATAATAAATATTAATACTATCATCATTCATCATATCACAATTGTAGGTATTTGCGTGGGTATTATTTGCCGAGGCGAATAGTTCCGAAAAACCCGATATCCGGCCGGGGCAAATGGCCGAAGCGATTTCCGGTTGTTCCCTATTAACCAGTCACTTTTATTACATGTTGGTCATTAATGGAAATGAAGGCAAACGTTTGAACTCTTCTCATCATGCAGTTGTTATTGTTATTAATTAACCAATAGAACACAAACAGTAATCATTAAAGAGTTAAGATATTACGAAGGAAGTAAGATATTAAGAATGTATTACGATATTAAGAAGGTATTAAGATATTAAGAAGCAGTTTTGGTCTGGAAGAGATAGGTTTTCAGTTTAAAGCAAATGTAGTCTCAGTAAGAGAACAGAGAAAAATGGAAGAGTTGGTCATTCCATTGCACACAAAAAGGTATCAACTGCAGTCCCTACACTGTCTAACATCAGCATAAACATTCTAAATAAACTAAAATATATATACATAAAAATAAACTATTCTAAAAGCTGAAAAATTGCTTTAAATACAAATAGCACTACATGCAAGATTCAAAGGAAAAATAAACAAAGGCAGACCACGACTACGTTGGACAGAAAACATAAATGAGGACACAACATCACTTGGACTAACACTAAGGGGAGCGCTGGACTTGACAAATGAGCGAGGACAATGGAGATCATTTATTCGTACCCATCGCTGCCAAATGGCTGGCATGAGGAACTGATTTTTTTATTTTCGTTTATTGAACAAACGACGAGAGAATGATGAGTAACACATTACCTCAAAGAACTGCTTTTTAGTAAAGGCGACAAGGGCCTGGGTGTAGCGTTCTTCCACCCGGTGGTACGTCTCGAGGTCAAAGTGAGACAGAAACACTGGACAATCGTTCTGCCTCTCTGCGTCGGTGCCAGACGCCGAAGCGCGATAGACGGATGTCAGCTGTTGAACGGCAGGCACCAGAGAATCTAGGGCAGTGTTCATCTGCAGCAGTCCAATCAGAGAACAGATAATTGGGTCAACAAGATCACAGAATGCAGCAATTGTAAACTACAAATTTATAAGGCGCTACTCTAAAGCTAAGCACATGGCACCGGCTTACTCACGAGCGCTGCATCAAGTCAGAGGGGTTGTCCAGAGATGGTCAAGGCAAGATTCCAGCCTGGTTGCCATAGAGACCTGAGAGAGTAGGCAGAGAAGATGCTAAGGTAGGTTTCGCTGAGGATGAGAAAGCTTGGAAGGTGGAGGATTAGATGGACCAGGGTAGGAATTCTTGAAGAGATGGGACTTCAGTTTGGGGCGAAAAGCCCGTGGGGTGGTGAGAAGAGCAGCCCAAGGCAGAAAAAAGTCAAGGATGCTCAGGCACCATGCATCTCCATGGCACACAAAATGCAGTTATTTTAATAGCATCATCTAACAATCCACTACAACTGCTCCCTCTTTCAGCCCCGAAACCAAAACCATTAAAATAAATTTTTTTGACAAATTCCTTATTATAAAGCGTCAAGTTTAGAAGGGATCCTTCGAGAAATTCTACAAACACAGTTTTCAGTTTTTCATCCCAGAAGCAAGAAAAATTGGGAAAATTGCTTATAATACCCAGTCAAACAAAAACATAATTTTGATTTATCCAATCCAGAGACCAAACCATTAAAATAAATAATTGAGACAAATTCCTTATAATACTGAGTCATTTAGAAACGTACTTTTGAGTTATCCAGCTCCACTTGTTCTAAACTCTTCCGGTATTCCAGCTCTTCGGTATCCTTGACTGCTCCGATCCTGGCCAGACGATCGGACAACGCTGTTTCGTGCATTGCCAATTTCTGACATTGCTGCGTTAAAATTTCTTTCTGACGCTTGGCACAGGATAGTTCATCTCTCCGAATGGCCACTTCATCCCGAATTCTCTCATCTGGCATTTCCAGAACATCCTTTTCAAAAAGCGTCAAGTTTCGTAGGGCTCTTTCGAGTGACTCACCCTCGAGAACACCATCACTTGAAGCCTCCAGCTTTTTATACCTAAGTTTTGAAACAAAATGTGATAAGAGGAAGGCTGCTAAAATTATCCATTACTGAAAACTGTTTATTCATTATCACCCTTATCAATAACAAATATTCTATGACAAATACGGTAAATAAAAACTTAGTAACAAAGATAATTATTGAAACTTCAAACGACTCTCATAGTTACTCGTTCAAAATTCGAAAGTTATATTTTACCTAATGCATGTTCACCAACGTGTGGATAGGCAGCTGGTTTAATAAAAAATATACTTACTTACTTGCTGAAAATATTGCTCTCATAAATAATAATAAATAAGTACATATGTACCTAACTATTTATACGGTGCTTTTTAAGGAATCCTGAAAAAGTAGGGTTGCTAATAACACAATATTGTATCATAATCACTTGCAACAAAAGCAAACACTTTCTGATTCTTACTCATTCAATTCTGATGGATCGAGAACATTTGACGGCTGGATTTCGTCACAGAACCATTGCAGAAACGGTAGAAACTCTTCGTTATCGAAGATCCAGTCTAGGCTTTGTCCATCAAGGTCGTTGGCGCCTGGATAACCAATTCGTTTGAGAGTCTCCACAAATTGCTTTCCGCTCATGACGGAAATTGACCTGGTGTAATCAAATAATTGTTTGGATTAAATAAAATGGTTCTCTGGATTCAAGAAAATGTTTGCTTCAATTAAATGACCAGTGTAATAATGAAGTAATGAAATGATTAATTTAAAACACTGACTAAACTACACTTAAACAACTAAGAGAAGAAGAAGAACAGTCCCTTAAGCTAGTCCTGATGCAGCCATGGGTATGAAGTGTTTATCGACTTCATTTTCTCAGCCTCAGCATATGAGGGTGAGTGGTCAGTCCACTCCCTCACCATCTCATCTTCCCACTTACAGTATACAGTCAGTGAACATTATAGCTTAGCTGGCTAGGGGGACACAGGCAGACCTGTTCAAATCTCGAAAAAAATTTCTGCCCTGGTGGGGATTTGAACCCCCAACCTCTCAATTCACAGTCCAGCACGCTAACCACTACACTATCGAGCACCAAATTATATGTTCGATAAATAAAAAATACATACAACTGTAGGGTACACGCTCGTGAATAAGCTGGTGCCCTGCGCTTAGCTTTAGAGTCGCGCTTTAGTCACTAATGAAGTTACGATATAATAATAATAATAATAATAATAATAATAATAATAATAATAATAATAATACTAATAATAATAATAATAACCACTGGCAGCTTTCAGGATTGTTGTCTGTTTCCAAGGCTGAAAGTTACGGAGACAGAGAACCGAAAATTAACTCCCACTAATGATAATTCGCCATCTTACAATGCAAAAACCAAAAACAAAATAACCAATTTAACTAAGTTTCGTTTCATAATGCCAAAATCAATCATGAAGTTTGAAATTGAAATAAAAACCTATTTTTGACTTTCTCATCAAGCACCCGCTAAGCTTTGAAAATAAAAAAATATAGGAAAGTACTTCGTTCTGTCCACAACAAGCCCATATATCTCCGCGAACTCTTCGCCATCCAGCCAACCCGCTCTATCCGATTATCCTCCGTTCTCACTCTTTCAGTCTTTCTCGACCCGCGGTCACTACAGTAACTCATCTCAAGTTTTCCAACCGCACGATTTCCGAACTTCCTCTTGGTGCGAAGAACGGTAAAGTCTCCTCGCGTGGCCGATCTGAGTCCTCTAGGATTTCAAGCAGAGCATGGCACCCGCCGTTTTGCTAAGCGTCTGAGAATAGGCCTAAGCTGGTTCCCGTGACTTTGCTTTTTGGGCGCCTTAGAAAATTCGAGATTACGATTACGGTACGATGACTATGGCATAAGCAAGCTAAGGTCGACGTCAACCGCCTTGGCAGCCATATATATATACTGTAGGTCATATATTAGTTAACGTTAAATGCTTTGCAGCCTAAATAGACCTACTAGCCTAGCCTACTAGCTAGGGTCGGAAAAACTTGGTTTGTTAAATCGACGCTGGGAGAGGGAGGCAATCGACCTCAATCTTAATGGCACCGTTGAATGGCACCGGTGCCTGGAAGGCTGGACCTGATCGGTTATGCTCAGGGCTGTTAAAGGCTTGGTTTTTTGGTTTTTGGTTTTTTTGGTTTTTTTAAAAACCAAAAAAAACCTGCAAATTTTGGTTTTTTTGTTTTTTACAAATTTCAAAATTATAAATGCCAAAAATGTCGTCTCTTCAAGTCTCTTGGAAATTGTTGTCTGGTCTTTGTTAACTTCATTTCATGACATTCTACTGTTCTACTGCTCTAGTTAATTTCATTTATATGCATCTGATTAATTTTCAACGGTATTATGCCATTTTTTATGAGTTTTATGATCCGAAATAGGAAAATCTCCAAAACAAAAAAACAAAAAAACAACTTTTCATTTTGAAAAGTTTGGTTTTTTGCACCTCTGGTTATGCTGCTGGAATTGATGCTTTACATCAATTAAAGATGGACATCAACAACCGAAGACTCAGACAGGCGCTATATAAATGCTCTGAATGAATGAACAAATGAATGGACAAACAAATGAACGAAAGAACGAACGAATGAGTGAGTGAATGAACGAACGAACGAATGAATGGACGTAAAAGAGAATGAATGAATGTACGGAGGAGCTAGTGAATGAATGAATAAAAAGAGCGGACGAATGAATGAACGAATGAACGAACGAATGAATGAATGGACAAATGCACGATTGAAAGGAGGAAATGAATGAACGAATGAAAATAAACGAACGAGTGAACGAACGAACGAACGAATGAACGAACGAGCTAACAAACGAATTAATTAACGATGAATTCGCGAATGAATGTCTGAAGACAGATGAGCTGCCAAGCCTGCTGCGTCGGATGGCGAGAAAATACGTCATCTCTGACAAATTTTCTGACAGGGAAATTGAGAAGTTGCCGGGCAGTTACGACGTGTCCCGGGTCGATACTCTATACCCGCCCGTCAGCAGGGACCCACCCGATCAAATCAACTGGAAAGCGGACAGACAACCAGGTTGAGGAGTGGCCCTAATGTCACTCCTGAGAGACGGGATAGAGATTTATGCGTCAGTTGGGAAATGGCGGACAACGGTAGAGTCTTGGTTGCAAAGGTTAACGACTTCAGAACGATTTGAGGCAGGTCACGAATCTGTAACGGGATTCTGTCCGTCAAATTAGATCAAAACCAATACGTCTTGTCTTTTCTGAGCGAATTCAAATTGCTTCCTTTTGTTGTTGTTGTTGTTGCTGGATCCTTATTACGCATTTATTACGAATTTATTACGAAGTTTTTGAGAATTTATCATGACGTTATTACGAATTTATTACGAATTTATTATGACTTTATTACGAATTTATTACGAATTTATAATATGACTTCATTACGAATTTATTAAGAATTTATTATGGATTTATTACGAATTTATTGGAGTTTGGGGGTCTCAGGAGGCTATTGGTAATTCTCATTAAGTTCAGATATGAAGACAGTTTTATAGCTGAATTATTCAAATGTACTAGATGTAGGCCTACTAATTACTGTTCTAATTAATTTAATTTATATTTAATTTATATGCATCTGATCATTAATTTGAACGGTATTATGCCAGTTTTATGAGTTTTATGGTCCGAAATAGGACAATCTCCAAAACAAAAAACAAAAAACCAAAAAACCAAATAAAACCAAAAAACCAACTTTTAATTTTCAAAAAAGTTTGGTTTTTTGCACCTCTGCTATTCGACCATTTGCCGGCTACTAAGAATGTCGTCCTCTGCAGATCCAGTGCCAGAGGGATGCCCGTACGCAATGTCTTCTACCATCTGAGAGGATCTACCATGGTGTCGAGGTCACTTGTGTTCCGATTCTCGTCGCCTGTCGTCATAATTCCTCTTCTTCGACGCTACCGCGACCAGGAACTTCGAATAACGTTGAGAATCCGTTGACTGGGCTCACCGTGTTTGCGGGACTTTGCCAGAGGCGACTCTTCTAGTCATCTGTTATTCGGGCTGCGTTCGTTTTAGATAGGTATGTGGCGGACAGGCCACAAGGCTGAATGAATGCTATATGATCTATAAATAGCCTAATAATATTGACGTTTTCAATACATGGTGTCGCGCCTCTGAATCGCTAGGTGGCGTTTAATCAGCGCTCGATTCGAGTTAGAATAAAAACGATTAAAATTATACGGTCGCTTAATTTTTGAAACTTTAACGTTTTAATCGATCAATTAAATAAAAGTACATCTTCCCACGTCCTATAATTGATGACTAAAGATAGGCATCGCCTAAACTAATCCTTAGAAGTCTATCTCTTAGACACCTACCTTAAGTTAAGAATTTTGGTAGGGACGCCTTTATAAGCGTTGAGAGCTACAGCATACATGGTCGATAGATGAATATCGACTGCCTCACGGTGTTTTGCTTATAATGTAGAGTGGTTGTGCACTGCTCTACACATGCAGAGTCAGTGGTGGTTTGTACCCTCTGCTAATAGCGACACGGTTCGTTAGTGTCGTTGGTTCGGGATAGTTTCGGGCGCCTCCGCGTCCAAAATAAGACAAGGCTAATCAGTGCGCTCCCGAGTGACAGCCGCTCACACGGTCTGCCCATTGCCGGCTTCCGCTGATCTGACGGGGTAGGGCCCATCACGTTGTTGATCGCGAGCCGGTCCGTGGCAGGCTAATCGGGGAAAGACCGATCGTGAGAATAAGGGCTCACAGGTCTGGATAACTACGGGGAAAGTTTCCCCACGGATACCGTTCGGATAATACGCGAAAAGACCGATCGTGAGATAAAGGCTCACAGGTCAAATACGGGGAAGGTGTCACCCCGTTGGTGTCCATCGGAAGGTACGCGGAGATACCGACAGGTCTGTAACGAAAAATCAAAGTCCGATTTCGCGTAAAGTGCGGAGATCGGGGAGAGACGGGGAAATCAGTTAACGGCGAGTGAAAAATCAGAGCCCGATTTCGCGTAAAGTGCGGAGATCGGGGAGAGACGGGGAAATCAGTTAACGGCGAGTGAAAAATCAAAGCTCGATTTCGCGTAAAGTGCGGAGTCGGGGAGAGACGGGAAAATCAGTTAACGGCGAGTGAGTAAATACGGGGAAAATTCCCCGCTGGCCCGGTTCGATCAAATACGGGGAGGGTGACCCCGTTGGTGACAGATAAATACGGGGAAAGCTCCCCGGAGTTACCGTTCGATAAATGCTGCACACCAGTGTGGTAAAGTACGGGGAAGATGGTGACCCCGTTGATACCGTTCGTAAACAATTGCGGATCTACCCGCATATTCTTTTCAACTTGCGGTCTTCCGCACCTTTTCTACTTACGGGGCGGACCAAAAAATCTCAATTCGCGGTTTCCCCGCGGATTATCTTTCGTCGCGTACCTAACGTCGTTCATAGTTACTTCCGCGGTTTCCCCGTGGAATATCTTTCTTTTTGTACTTTCTCCCGCGGATTTCCCCGCGGATTATTTTTCTTTACGTATCTAGCGTCGTTCATAGTAACTTTCGCGGTTTTCTTGCGGATAATCTTTCTTTGCGTACTTTACGTCGGTTGTACTTATTACCGCGGTTTCCCCGCGGTAAATCTCTACTTGCGGAACTAGCCGCATATCTCTCTGTTCGGGGAACTACCCGACAGATCTGACCGTGGTTCGTTCAGGTGTGAGAGACAGTACAATTCCCTAACAGGGAAGTAATACACAGGTCTGTGAGAAACAAAGGGGTAACGTTAGTGACACTTACCCTTGGTTACCGTGCTTCTGTGCGCTCCCGGGCACAACCGAAACGTTCGCTATCTGAATCTGAAAGTCTGATCTACGGATACCTGAGGCGGAGTAAGGGCCCACTCTGTTGGCAGGTCCGGGTCAGGTTGATTCGGATAGCGGGAAGAAAGGTTGTGTAAGACTCAAGCCGGGGAAGGGCGTACTCGCGAGACATAGCGAGTCAACGCCCTTGGTGAGGACTACGAAAACCCCAGGTGGGGAAATCAACGCAGACCAAGATAGTTACCGATACGAGAGAATCTGGATATTCATATATCCAGATCAAAGTGAAATCAACGCAGACCAAGATACGATACGTGTACGTCGGGTAGTCGGATACCCGGATAAAAAGATATATGCTTGTCGCGACACACAGCTCTGAGAACTGACTGAAGTGCGAGGCTGGGCCCCCTCGTGCGTAGGTTGGAACAAAGTTCTGTGTGTAGATAGTGAAAGTTATAGAGAGAGGACCTTCACTATCAGAGTCCGTAGATACTCTACCAGTGTATTTTTCTTTTGAAGCAGAATTATCATAGTGTTGGTTGTTCTTTGCCTTCACTATCAGAGTCCGTAGGTTCCTTACCAGTGTTTCTTTATTTCAAAGTAGAATTTATCACTGTGTTGGTCGTTCTTTGCCAACACAGAGGCGAGTAAGGAACTTACTCCGTCAATTGTGGTGCATGACAATATACGTGGGAGGCCGCATGCCAAACACGGAAATGGACGGTGAGACACATGACAGTAGTAAGACTCATTGCCCCATGGACTTTTGTCTAGGACGAGTTGACGAAGAGAGTTGTCCTCAGTATGGTCTAGACCGAGATGACGCAGAGATTTGCTCTAAGTATTGTCTAGGCCGAGATAATTTACAGACTTGTCATAAGTATCCCTGGTTTCAGGAACTTAGAGAACGTTTGGTGTCCCCTATTATTGGCGAGAGCTTAGGAGTCACGAGATGTAGAGTGGTACGTAAAAGTTCAGTTCAGGCGGAGAAGAAGAGAAGGCCCGTAGCTAAGAAGGTATGCACAAAGAAGAAGACTCTTGCGGGTAAAAGGACGAACCCTGTTCTGAGAAAAGGCCATCCTCAGGACGTTGCCCATCCGGCGACCGTGGAAGAAGCAGAGTCAGACCCCAATACGGAGCTGTACAGTGTTACCCCTCTTAAAGAAACGGCAAATGCTAAGCCTCCCCTGACAGAAACGGTTACCATGGGTAGAGTTAGAGAACAGCCATTTTACGATGAAGATAGACAAGGCAGTGACTCGGGCGGCTCCAGACGGATAGTGGGCTGGAGCCGACGCCGTCCCGTGAGCAGAGAGAGAGAGAGAGGTAGCGTGCGGGGCGGCGGTCGCCACAAACTGGTACCAGAAGTGGGGTACCAGCGTTTTCTTTTCGTTGATGAGATCCAGGTTTAGAAAGTGCAGTTGATGAGTCGGATGATTTTTCCCACCCTGAGCAAGAGACTTAGATTAGAAAGGTGCGCGTTTGAAGACACAGCAGAATGAGTGGGAATTGTTTTGTGAATTTACTACTCTTGATGAAGTTGACAATTGAAACGGAAGCTGGGGCCTTGAGTGGCCAAGAAATAGATTCGTTTTTTTGTCGCTGGTTTTGAAGAATTTTCGAGTAACGTGCTAATGACTCCTGAGGTAGGAGTTCATGAGATATAGAAATCATACCAAGAATCTTTGAGGAGGCAAAAGGCCTTGCCCTAAGAGAGGGACAAAGGTAGACAGAATTTCCGAGTGCTCAAAGACGTATATATGGGAGGAGGGTAGAAGACCCAACATGAAACTTTGAGTAGGTTCTAGCTCCTGGTGTTAAATATGATACACAAGGTATACTTTTGAAGCTCATGAAAAGTGTGGCGAGAGCGCATGAGGAAGTCCGGCAACCGAGTTCTTTATGTGAGCACAATGTAATAATTTGGAAGGCGGAGATGTTTTACCTACGTCAGAGCATTGCGACGTTGAGTAAAAGACTAGAAGATCTGCCAGTACCGTTTGCCCAACAGACAGAGTTATCCCGGGTTCAGACTTTTAAGAGTTCGTGGACTCAGGTCACCGGGAGGATTTGCAAGCAAAGATGCAAGTTGGATGTGCGGGAAAGTGGCAGACCCGAGGTTTCCAGGAGAACTCTGAGAAGCATTCAGAAGTTGAAAGTATGGGTGATTCGCGGGCCCGACGATATTCAGAAATGCTTGAGAAATCTCTATTAAGACTGAAAGTTCTTGAAAGTCGCGGAGCCGAGTTTACACAAAACGAGATGAAAGAATATCTCATGGCGAAAAGTCTAGAAAATCAAGAAGTCGATTTCTGGTTTAAAGAGACGAAGTTAACTTGAGACTACCTTCGTCATACAACGCTTCGAATATAGCGGTAGAAAACCTTATGGAGAAACGGCCGTGTGAAACAGAAAATTTGGCCGGAAAGCTGATCGCGATTGTGAAAGACGCGTGGCTTAACAGAATACTGACGTGCTACTGAGAGATAAGTACGAGGAATCTAAGCGGCGTACCGGGAAGACGCCTGTTACAGAGGATACACTAATACAGTCAGCATCGGGCTGTATTGAGCATTGTAGAAGAAGTGAACCGAAGATCGACTATAGAACAACTACGAAGGCCAATAGGCGGCATGATGGAGAGACGTTCACTTTATATTTAGAAGAGTCATGAGGACGGTCAGCTTCGATTTATAGAGAGCACTACAGACGAAAGCGAACCGATGAGTGACGATGAGATAACAACGGAAGATCCTGGAGGACGTGCTAATCAGAGGCACTATATTGAGCGATCAGAGAAGTGAAAAACGGTCAGCATCGCGCAGTATTCACCTTTGAAGACGAAACTGAATCGCTATGTGATCGCTGACGAGCAATTAAGAGTTGTTCAAAGACACGTGTAGGAAAACGCGTGTTTTGAATGCAATTTCGCACTTACCGAAAGCTCATGGAGAAAGTCTGAGCAGTGTAGTGCAAGAATTCAGGAGGCTGATGTCTCGGGTGTTCTAAGGAACGAAAAGTGATATTTTCGAGGAAAGACCACAAGTATGGCCGAGTAAAAGCGTCAAGAGAAGACCTGAAAGTCTACGTTATAGAAGGTGAATGAGATCGTCGGTTGGCATTTCGAGAACTCAGGTTCACGACAGAGGGACGGTTAAGGTTGGCAACTTGGTGATTAGACAAGTTACCAGTAGGGTGGAGGTGTGGATCTCTTGCACCACATAATTAGGCTGTCGCCAGAGCGGTTTATTGGAGCTTCCAAGGGCGCTGGGTGTTTGGGTTTGTCCGCGGTTGCAGCGTCGTTGCTCGCACCGTAGGTTTCTTCCCCAGTTGCGGAGGCGGTTGCATGGCGTACGTGCGTGGTCGCAGAGGTCGTTGGGTCTGGACTGAGTAAGTCGTCCAGATGACCGGTATTCCGCCCTATAACCAACAGGCTACAGGTACATTGGTTCCTTGCCCTCTAAGTGATCTGGGTTGGAGATGTTTCTGTGTCACGAGTGATTAAGATCCCCGGTTTTGTCGCAGATGCTTCGCATCAAAGTAAGGTGGGGAGAGTGTGGCGGACAGGCCACAAGGCTGAATGAATGCTATATGATCTATAAATAGCCTAATAATATTGACGTTTTCAATACATGGTGTCGCGCCTCTGAATCGCTAGGTGGCGTTTAATCAGCGCTCGATTCGAGTTAGAATAAAAACGATTAAAATTATACGGTCGCTTAATTTTTGCAACTTTAACGTTTTAATCGATCAATTAAATAAAAGTACATCTTCCCACGTCCTATAATTGATGACTAAAGATAGGCATCGCCTAAACTAATCCTTAGAAGTCTATCTCTTAGACACCTACCTTAAGTTAAGAATTTTGGTAGGGACGCCTTTATAAGCGTTGAGAGCTACAGCATACATGGTCGATAGATGAATATCGACTGCCTCACGGTGTTTTGCTTATAATGTAGAGTGGTTGTGCACTGCTCTACACATGCAGAGTCAGTGGTGGTTTGTACCCTCTGCTAATAGCGACACGGTTCGTTAGTGTCGTTGGTTCGGGATAGTTTCGGGCGCCTCCGCGTCCAAAATAAGACAAGGCTAATCAGTGCGCTCCCGAGTGACAGCCGCTCACACGGTCTGCCCATTGCCGGCTTCCGCTGATCTGACGGGGTAGGGCCCATCACGTTGTTGATCGCGAGCCGGTCCGTGGCAGGCTAATCGGGGAAAGACCGATCGTGAGAATAAGGGCTCACAGGTCTGGATAACTACGGGGAAAGTTTCCCCACGGATACCGTTCGGATAATACGCGAAAAGACCGATCGTGAGATAAAGGCTCACAGGTCAAATACGGGGAAGGTGTCACCCCGTTGGTGTCCATCGGAAGGTACGCGGAGATACCGACAGGTCTGTAACGAAAAATCAAAGTCCGATTTCGCGTAAAGTGCGGAGATCGGGGAGAGACGGGGAAATCAGTTAACGGCGAGTGAAAAATCAAAGCCCGATTTCGCGTAAAGTGCGGAGATCGGGGAGAGACGGGGAAATCAGTTAACGGCGAGTGAAAAATCAAAGCTCGATTTCGCGTAAAGTGCGGAGTCGGGGAGAGACGGGAAAATCAGTTAACGGCGAGTGAGTAAATACGGGGAAAATTCCCCGCTGGCCCGGTTCGATCAAATACGGGGAGGGTGACCCCGTTGGTGACAGATAAATACGGGGAAAGCTCCCCGGAGTTACCGTTCGATAAATGCTGCACACCAGTGTGGTAAAGTACGGGGAAGATGGTGACCCCGTTGATACCGTTCGTAAACAATTGCGGATCTACCCGCATATTCTTTTCAACTTGCGGGTCTTCCGCACCTTTTCTACTTACGGGGCGGACCAAAAAATCTCAATTCGCGGTTTCCCCGCGGATTATCTTTCGTCGCGTACCTAACGTCGTTCATAGTTACTTCCGCGGTTTCCCCGTGGAATATCTTTCTTTTTGTACTTTCTCCCGCGGATTTCCCCGCGGATTATTTTTCTTTACGTATCTAGCGTCGTTCATAGTAACTTTCGCGGTTTTCTTGCGGATAATCTTTCTTTGCGTACTTTACGTCGGTTGTACTTATTACCGCGGTTTCCCCGCGGTAAATCTCTACTTGCGGAACTAGCCGCATATCTCTCTGTTCGGGGAACTACCCGACAGATCTGACCGTGGTTCGTTCAGGTGTGAGAGACAGTACAATTCCCTAACAGGGAAGTAATACACAGGTCTGTGAGAAACAAAGGGGTAACGTTAGTGACACTTACCCTTGGTTACCGTGCTTCTGTGCGCTCCCGGGCACAACCGAAACGTTCGCTATCTGAATCTGAAAGTCTGATCTACGGATACCTGAGGCGGAGTAAGGGCCCACTCTGTTGGCAGGTCCGGGTCAGGTTGATTCGGATAGCGGGAAGAAAGGTTGTGTAAGACTCAAGCCGGGGAAGGGCGTACTCGCGAGACATAGCGAGTCAACGCCCTTGGTGAGGACTACGAAAACCCCAGGTGGGGAAATCAACGCAGACCAAGATAGTTACCGATACGAGAGAATCTGGATATTCATATATCCAGATCAAAGTGAAATCAACGCAGACCAAGATACGATACGTGTACGTCGGGTAGTCGGATACCCGGATAAAAAGATATATGCTTGTCGCGACACACAGCTCTGAGAACTGACTGAAGTGCGAGGCTGGGCCCCCTCGTGCGTAGGTTGGAACAAAGTTCTGTGTGTAGATAGTGAAAGTTATAGAGAGAGGACCTTCACTATCAGAGTCCGTAGATACTCTACCAGTGTATTTTTCTTTTGAAGCAGAATTATCATAGTGTTGGTTGTTCTTTGCCTTCACTATCAGAGTCCGTAGGTTCCTTACCAGTGTTTCTTTATTTCAAAGTAGAATTTATCACTGTGTTGGTCGTTCTTTGCCAACACAGAGGCGAGTAAGGAACTTACTCCGTCAATTGTGGTGCATGACAATATACGTGGGAGGCCGCATGCCAAACACGGAAATGGACGGTGAGACACATGACAGTAGTAAGACTCATTGCCCCATGGACTTTTGTCTAGGACGAGTTGACGAAGAGAGTTGTCCTCAGTATGGTCTAGACCGAGATGACGCAGAGATTTGCTCTAAGTATTGTCTAGGCCGAGATAATTTACAGACTTGTCATAAGTATCCCTGGTTTCAGGAACTTAGAGAACGTTTGGTGTCCCCTATTATTGGCGAGAGCTTAGGAGTCACGAGATGTAGAGTGGTACGTAAAAGTTCAGTTCAGGCGGAGAAGAAGAGAAGGCCCGTAGCTAAGAAGGTATGCACAAAGAAGAAGACTCTTGCGGGTAAAAGGACGAACCCTGTTCTGAGAAAAGGCCATCCTCAGGACGTTGCCCATCCGGCGACCGTGGAAGAAGCAGAGTCAGACCCCAATACGGAGCTGTACAGTGTTACCCCTCTTAAAGAAACGGCAAATGCTAAGCCTCCCCTGACAGAAACGGTTACCATGGGTAGAGTTAGAGAACAGCCATTTTACGATGAAGATAGACAAGGCAGTGACTCGGGCGGCTCCAGACGGATAGTGGGCTGGAGCCGACGCCGTCCCGTGAGCAGAGAGAGAGAGAGAGGTAGCGTGCGGGGCGGCGGTCGCCACAGGTAGATAGATATAGATAGAGATAGATAGATATATAGATAGATAGATAGATAGATAGATAGATAGATAGATAGATAGATAGATAGATAGATAGATAGATAGATAGATAGATAGATAGATATAGATATAGATAGATAGATAGATAGATAGATAGATAGATAGATAGATAGATAGATAGATAGATAGATAGATAGATAGATAGATAGATAGATAGATAGATAGATAGATAGATAGATATATAGATATATAGATAGATAGATAGATGACTGATAGACAGACATGCAGAGACAGACAGGCAGACAGATAGAGGTAGAGTGATGCAGAGAGATACATAGGCAGAGACAGAGAGGGAGAGAGGAAAAACAACTTTTCTTTTATGATTCAGGTGATAATTTATTGTTGTTGTGAGGATCAGATTCAAATTTTAACAAATCGATTATAAAACAAAGCAATTGGAAATTCCGAGGTAGGTCTATAATGTTGCACGCATCAATGTTGGTAACTGACGATGATATGATAATGGCATTATTTTACAACTGACAATAGTTTATTATACGTCGACAACTGTTACTATATTGTCATACAAATACGAATTCATTGATATTATATATATATATATATAATGATATTATATATATAATGATATTATATATATATATATATATATATATATATAAATTAATCGATTAATCGTTAAAAATCTTAATCGATTAATTTCGGCTTGTTCGATTCATCATCATCAAATAGGCCCTATTCGTTTATTAGAAATTCAGGTTGACACAACCGCAACTGACAACAAAATCAATTTTCGATTAATTTTCTTATTAATTCCCGGCGTGAACAATAATGGCGAACAATGATAATTTGAAACGGTTCAGTGGAAAATTGAGCAATCAATGTGTTTTAAGGTAATTGCTGATGGCTAAGATAAACGTACGGACTATTTGCAATTTTAACATTAACATGTGGAATGACTTAATTTTTTATAGAAAGTAGTAACTACTGACTCGGTGACTACAGTTTTTCACGCTTTGCGTAGTAGATAGCAAATTAATGGAATTTAATCGATTAATCGAGGTTAAACATCGGCAAGTGATCGATTACTTTTTTTCAATCAGTACCAGCCCTAATATATATAGGCTACGACGTATTTCTATATATACAGTACGTGTTTATATATATATTTGTATATATATATTATATTAACGTCGATATATATAGGCCTATACACTAATAACGGCGTTGGCGCAGTATAATATGCCTATCGCGCGGTCGTCGTCATCATCATCATCGTCACTGTGGTCGTTGTCTTCATCATAGAAATATAATCTCTCCTTCTTTTCTTTCTTACTTACTTAATTTCTGGTTACTTACTTAGTTTCTTTCACTCTCTCTCTCTCGCTGTCCTTCTTTCTTTGATCAGTTCATTCGTTCTTTCTGGCCTTCCTTTCTTCCGTCTTTCTTAAGTTCTTACTGCACCTACTGCGAGAGGCGCTTTATAAATGTCCAGGTACGATACGATACGATAAATCAATCACACTCTTACTTATTAACTTCTTTTCTTAATTTCTTTTTCCTTTCTTCCTTTTGTCTACCTTTCTTCGCGTCCTTACTTATTTACTTTCTCGCTCTTTCCGCTCATACTCTCACTTTCCATGTCACTTTCCTACTACGTCGTGACTCCTTCATGACATAAGTCATAGTCTCATCTCCATTTCAGTTCCTCCTACGTGACTCTTTTGTGACACAAGTCATATTGTCATTCTTCATGTCAGTCACTCCTGTGTGACTTCTTCGTGACACAAGTCATGCGACCGAATTGAACGTCCTCATCGTGACGCTGATGCGCCTCATCTGACGCGAGTCACGGCATCTCATGAGATCCGCCAGACTGGCCCGGAACTTCTCCGACAGGAACGCATAGAGCAGCGGATTCAGTCCGCTGTTGGCGTAGTAGAGGACGAAGGTGAAGGGCGGCACGAGCAGGTGCCAGAACCCGAGGTACGGCTCGTCGAAGGACATCCAGAGCACGCGCACGTGATAGGGCAGCACGCACAGGGCAAAGGTCACGACAATGGCGACCAGAAGACGGATGACCTTGCGTCTGGAACAGAGGGCGTTGTTACGAACCCCTCGCACGGAGAATGCCTTGGAACGCACTGACAGCTGACTCCCAGCGCACGTACTCCCACTCCGGGTGGCGCCCGAGGATAGGGCAGGTCCTGCTCCACGTAGGACTGACCCGGATCGATCCGAGGCGGACTGGGTACGACGATCGCTGGCATCCATGGATGATCCGAGGGGCCATTCGCCCGCTCCTTCATCCACGGACTCTGCCGAGTAGAGACTCTCCGAGGGGCGGTGACCCACCGCGTCCGTGTGGGACACGCTGGCCACGTCCCAGGTGACGGAGTTTCGGGTCCTGCGGCGGTCCAGGACCTCCGGGGCTCGTCTCAGTCTGGAGTAGGTGTAGTCGTCCACCGTGGTCGAGTTCCGCGTGGCCAGCCTAGAGGAGGAGGAGGAATCGAATCCGGAACATCCGCCCACCGATGCCACTCCCCCGAATCCAGTCGAGCTCTTCAGTTCGGCGTTCCTGCTGCTGCGCCAGAGAACAATGGAGACGCGACCGTAGACGAGCATCATCAAGACGAGAGGGATGATGTACCAGAGCAGGAAGCTGGCCACCGTGTATGCCTTGGCGTTGAAGGGATGGAGTGGCATGCAGAAGGCGATCGTCGATCCATCGGGGGTGTCCATCTCCAGGGTATCGTAGACGACCAGCTGGGGAATCCCGGAGCAGGCAGCGACGAGCCAGACGCCGACGACCGTTGCCCGTAGCAACCACATCGTCTGGAACTGTTTGCTGCGCATTGGATGGATGATGGCGACGTAGCGTTCGAGGGAGATGACGGTCAGGATGCTGATGGAGGCAGTGTAGCTCATCGCCTGAACGAAGTAGTGCAGCTTACACATCGCCTGTCAAGGAGACACGTTCACTTACCATTATACACGCCTACGATTAGATGGATGAGGATGCATTAATGCGTGTATATCTTCATGTATGTACATTGTATATATGCATGCATGTACATATATTGATTGAATGTATGTGTGTATGTGTATATCTAGGGATGGGCGCCTAATAAAACTTACGATTAAAACCGGATTTTACAATGGTATTTCCCTTTACTGTTCCGGTGTGTTAACTGGTTTATCTATTAAACGTATATAGGATAGAACTTAGAAGGAATGAAGAAAGGAGGGAAGGAAGACAGAAAAAGGATGGATGGATAAGTGGATGGTAAGCGAATGATAAACAGCTGCTCTGCCTCTCTGCCGTTTCGGATCTCTCTGGCAACCGGACTCGGCCTTCCAAATTTCCAATATACATTGATCTCTGGACCACACAGCTGACACGACATAGCGCTCGTAAATATACTTCTTCTTTGCGCTTTACTCTAGAGAAGCTCTTTAGAAATTTTGAGTTTACTATTGCGACGATTACGATTACGATTATTGGGTGGATTAATCGTTAAGGAATGAGTTAGTTATTCAGACATTTAGTCAGCCAGCCAGCCAGTCAGTCAATCAGTCATTCAGTAAGTCAGATTTAGGTGTTTATGTGAATTTATATTGCTCATGCTTGTTCACCAGAGTGCTGTTTGGCAGCTGGTTACATTAAAGAATATACTGACTTTACTTTACAGTAAGTCAGTCAGTCTGTCGGTCAGTCAATCAATAAGTAAGTAAAAAAGTCAGTTCGCAAGTCAGTCAGTCAATAAGTCAGTCAGTAAGTAAGTCAGTATTGCAAGTTAGTCAGTCAGTCAGCCAGTCAGTCAATCAGTCATTCAGTCAGTCAGTAAGTAAAAGAATAGGTAAGTAAGAAGCAGGGCCGGATTAAGACTTTCGGGGGCCCTAAGCCAAGGGCAGGGTTAAGACATCCGGGGGGCCCAACCGGAAAGCCATGCAAATTTTTTCCCCAGATTTGGAGAAAAACCATTGTTTATTACTTTGAAAAATTTCTAATGACCTTTTTTTGCTTTTCCGTCTTTTTTCAGAAGAAAATTGTCAAATAGGACCTTTGTACCGTCTGATTTTTATATTTCCTGACAGTTGGGGGCCCTCAAAACGTTTGTACCATCTGATTTTTATATTTCCTGATAGTTGGGGGCCCTCAAAACGTTGTGGGGCCCTAAGCCATGGCTTATTTCCCTTATAGGTTAATCCGGCTCTGGTAAGAAGTAAGTCAATCAGTCATTCAGTCAGACGAATACCATTAAGTCGGTCGGTTAGTCGTTCGACCATCAATGTTGTCACCAATCACTATCGTCATGAGCCACGTCGGTGTTAATTCGCATTTTCTGTCATTTCGACGGACTATTTTTGTCTAAACTCAGAATTTGCTCAGTAATTTCTGATACGCTGGAATTTACGATCGCTTGGGTTAAGAGACGCCACAAATTCTCTGTTTCTGTCGCCTTTCATCTCGACCTTCGTGACTGCGTGGGGAGAGATGGACCTCCCTCTGTGCCACGGCGGGAGTCTACCATCTACAGATCTACGTATGCTGGATATTCGTCATTCGTCGGAGGAGAAGAGAGGAGGGACGCGGGTCTTTGAAGTGGCCTCGACCGTTAGTCAATGGTGAAGGTTCGATCTACTGGCCGGCAGAAGACGAATACTTGTTCTACGTGAATCCGGTGGCCCGAGGGATTTGTCGGTTTCACGATGTAAAGTCAACCCAGGGCTGAAATAATGTCTCCCCAGTTTCTTTTAAATTCATCTAACATTTTTCTTGTCGTCATTGTAACATTCTTTATCGTTTAAAAATACTAAATAGTTTCATTTTTCAATAGAAAATTCACTCGTTTAGAATTACCATTAACCTTAAAGAAATCTGACTATGTCAGATTTCTTAGGACCCTAAGAAAGAATGAAGCCTCCCTTGGTGAGAGATTATTTCAACTTTCAAAGAAGGATTAAATATTTTCTCCCCACTCCCAACCGAACTTTTTTAGAATATAGTCCCCGGGGCGAAATTATTCTAAAACATATCCGCCGGATATGGGGGGGGGGATAATCTGTCCTAAAGCAGATTCTCAGAGGATGGAGACTTTGGGTGTGGGGTGGGGGTGAAGATTCTGTTTTCGGGGTACCGGACGGGCATCATCTACCACCAACGAGAGACCATTGGACGGTGATGTTATCGCGCAGACGCAGTCGCCTGTCGTTGCTTCACACTATCGACGTTACTTAGTCTAGGAACGTGCTATCTGTCAGGTATGGATGGGCGCCCGTTGGTTTGGCTATACATGGCTGCGTGGGCCTACCACTGGTAACTCTCTTCTAGGTTTCTATGCATTGCTGAACTCACTGATGAAATTGCTGTTCTTAATGACATTTTAGCCTCATTTAGACTGGCGCAGGGAGGGTCTCTAGGTAGTGTTTCCTGGAGTGACACTACATAAATTTCTAATGACAATTATTACAATCACAATCGATTGAGTGATTGGTTGACTGAACCGTTCTTTAATTCACCCACCAATCCATCAATTCATCAATTCATATGTTCGTTCATGCATCCATTCATTCATTCATTCATCTGTTTGTTCGTTCATTCATGCTTTCATTAATTCTTTCATCTATTCATTTATGCATTCGTCCATATATTCATGCATCCGGTCACTCAATCATTCGTTCGTTCAGTCATTCATTCATTCATTCATTCATTCATTCATTCATTCATTCATTCGTTCATTCGCTCGTTCTTTCGTTGATTCATTCATTCGTTCGTTCATTCACTCGTTCTTTCGTTGATTCATTCATTCATTCATTCATTCGTTCATTCATTCATTCATTCATTCATTCGTTCATTCGCTCGTTCTTTCGTTGATTCATTCATTCGTTCGTTCATTCACTCGTTCTTTCGTTGATTCATTCATTCATTCATTCATTCGTTCATTCGCTCGTTCTTTCGTTGATTCATTCATTCGTTCGTTCATTCACTCGTTCTTTCGTTGATTCATTCATTCATTCATTCATTCGTTCATTCGCTCGTTCTTTCGTTGATTCATTCATTCGTTCGTTCATTCACTCGTTCTTTCGTTGATTCATTCATTCGTTCGTTTGCTCTCTCATTCAATAATCCATTCATCTATTCTTAAATTCACTCATTAGTTCTTTCGTACTTTCATTCATTCGTTCATTCAGTAATTTCAGTCCTCCTTCTGCTTCTTCTCATCGTCAACATCATAATTGCCGTTGTCGTTGTCTTCCTGGCTTCATAAATCTGAACCACCATCAAATTATCATTTCATGAGATAACGTGACAGCGCATGAAGCCTGCAGTGACCCGAACCAGTTTAATTATTATATAGGTCAGGTCGTTGCGTTCTAATTATATTATGCGTCTTTCATTTTATAGCGCAGTCAAAATGACGATAGAATGTTGTTTTCAAAGCAATTTACCTCACATTAAGAAGAAGATAATTGAATCGTAATAAAGTGTTTGTCAGATTTAAGAGCCGCAAGTTTAAGCCTCTTCCCAACGATAAACTGTTTGCCTCGCTTACACGGTACGAAGTTTATGACGCAAATTCTCGTTAAACGCTTATTAGATTAAGGCAAGTATAGAGCCTGTTCAGCATTACGGGGAATAAATTGTTGACATTCATTACTAAGTTGTTGATCACTTCGTTTGGGGTTATTAGCTGCGTTCCTTTCTACAGCTGCGGCCGTGTTAGACTCTATTTTTCTGGATTGGACCCGAAGACGTTGGAACTGTTAGGTCGAGGTTTATCTGGAATAGAACCTGACCCTAACTAACCGCATTTTATTTTCTGGTACCCTTGAACTGCAACCTGGAAGCTGACCTTAACTGCATTTTATTTTTGCGGGGAGGACTCTGGTACATTTGGGTCGCGATCTGGAACCGATTCCGATTTCCGACCTTATTCCCTATAGCCTATAATTTATTTTGTCTGACCAGTGACCACCTGTGAATAAGTACCGTGTTGCGGTTTGGCTAACCTTGGGCGCTGTTGAAATCTATAAATTACGATTACGAGTAGAAATGCAAAAGAATTAATGCTCTCTCTGGTCTCTCGGGCAACCAGAAGCAGATCGTATAGGTCCATGATCGTAATCGTTAACTCCACATCTCTAAAGCGCTACTTTAAAGCAAAGCGCAGGGCACCAGGTTATTCACGAGGGCTGCATCGTGTCAGAAGGGTTGTCCAGAGATGTTAAGGGAAGATCCGACGAGTAATTAGGTTAGATAAGAACAGAAAATAAATAGAGTAGATTAGAATACACTAGAATAAAATTCAATTCAATTAAAAAAATTCAAACAGAGAGAATAGATTTGGTTATTCTAGATTAGATTATAGTATAGGCCTATTAGAATAGGGTAGAATTGAACAGAACAGATTACGTTAGATTATATTATAATAGAAAATAGCAGAATAGAATTAAACTGATTAGGTTCGATTATATTAGAATTAGAGCTGTACCGATATCGCTTTTTGCCGATTATGCCGATACCGCGTATAGCCGATTATTAATTTGCCGATACCGATACCGCGTATAGCCGATTATTAAACTGACAATACACATTATGAGACCGAATATTTCATTATTTGTTTAGTCAAAATGTTCGGTTTCGAAACATAAACCAGTAATCTATCGTCACAACTATAAGGGTGGACGTTTAAATTAAGTTGGGAAGTTGTTAATTATATGTTGTAATGCATAATTAGTTAGGGACGTTAAACGCTAGATGAAAATCGATAAGAAAGACTTGGAATATACAATAATTCAAGTAAAATTATTAAATTATTACACAATTTTGACATCGGCACCGATTAACCGATTATTTCTGCCGATACCCGATTATGCCGATTGTTCTAATAATCGGCCCGATTACGCGTATGGCCGTTTAATCGGTACAGCTCTAATTAGAATATAGTAGAATAGAATAGAGCAGATTAGATTCGATTAGAATGTAACAGATTATATTAGATTAGGTTAGATTAGATTAGATTAGATTAGATTAGGTTAGATTAGATTAGATTAGAGACGATATGGTCATTTATTTACCCTTCCTAGTATCCAGTGAGGTTGTAGGTATCTGGACAGGTTCGGTAGAACACAGAAAACTCCGACGCAGAGGTCAGCAACGGCCAAATTGGCGAGGAAGAAGTTGGTGATCGTCCGCATGCGACAGTGAAGAGCTATGACGGATATGACGACCAGATTCCCTGTTAACACACACAACAGAAAAAAAGAACTCAATCACTGTAGAGGAAGCAGCTAAGAAGACGACTTTCGTAGTAGTAGTAGTTTCAGTTTAACGACACTGTGTGATATCAAAGCTCATTAGCGTCGCCCTTCTCTTTCATTGAGGCTTGGGACTAGCACTGCCAGAGTACGAGCAGTGTTGGAGTTCTTTCGTCTTCCACGTTCATGCAGCATTTTTAGAAGCTTCTCTGTTACAGTAGGCGGTAAAACTTACTCCAGTAGGCTGCCTAATACTAGTCTTATGTATGTATGCATGTATGTTTGTTTGTTTGTATGTATGTATGTACGTATGTATAGTATTGCATATATGTGTGTATGTAGGCCTATGTATGCATCAACTCAATTAATATAGCGCCTTTTCAATGCCTCACAAAAGCGCTACATCCATCTGTAACCCTAGACTTGAATTCCTTCGCCTGTTTCTGCCTCTCTTCCCAAACCACTTGAGAACCAATCTGTCTTATGTTCAACGTAGGCCTTAACAATCTGCCAAGTGACTTAACAGATTATCGATATTTTGTCCAATCGATCAGAATGTTCGATTTCTTGATTGATTAAAAATCGCATATGTAATTTGTATGCATGTATGTATGTGTGTGTATGTATATATGTATGTATGTATGAGAAGGGAAGAGGAGAGTGAAGCGGAGTGTGTTGGTCAAAACCACTCTTTGGTCCAAAGTTACTTGGAAGTATAATCAATTCGCCAAAGCGTGAACGTCGTGGCAGCTTGGTAGGTGGCGTTGGCGTCACTCTTTCCTTCAAGTGTTCACAACGATTCAGTGCATGAAGGCTCGTCATAATGCAAGAGAGCTTTTCATATTTGACAGACAATGAGTTTCTAAGTCGGTCATCGTCTTAACTCAGACTTTTATTCCGATTTTCCCAAATGCCGATGTCCGCTCGACTGTTTATCTTCATCGATAAGAGAGTCATAAGACGCCCACTTGCATGGAGAACGTGACCGTATTTCGCGGATTTCTTTTATTTCGACCTTGCACGCCACTCGGAAACCTAAATGTCGTATACATAATTATATGTATGCATATACATACATGTATGTATGTATGTATGTATGTATGTATGTATGTATGTATGTATGTATGTATGTATGTATGTATGTATGTATGGTATGTATGTATGTATGTATATGCATACATACATATATACATACATACATACATATTACATACATACATACATACATACATACATACATACATACATACATACATACATACATACATACATACATACATACATACATACATACATACATACATACATACATACATACATACATACATACATACATACATACATACATACATTCATTCGACCCCTACGCTCACTTGACCGAGTTGAACTCTTTGTCCCGCGGGCGAGGACCGTCGTGACTAAATTTCATGCTTCTGCTTTTATTCGCCCCATTCTATGAAACCAACTTCCTCCCAAGAGATTGCTTCAAGCTGGGGGGGATCTCCTTGCATTCTTTCGTTGTTTAAAGACAGCCTTATTTTATCGGGGTCGCTCGCACTGTATTTGAAGGGAAATGGTTGCCATGCAGAAGTTGAATGATATCGTTTGCCTTACATAGGAGTTTCTCACAGACGCAGACGACAGTTATCATGAAATCGCCAAAGGTCAAAGGTTTCTTGTCTATACAATTCTTTGGTTCACTGGCGCGGATGAACTTTCAGCATTCATCACACTTGGCTTTCAAAATTCGGCATACGAGGAATTCTGTGTCAGTCAGAGAGAGAGACAGAGACTGATAGACAGACAGATTGACATACATACATACATACATACATGCATGTACATACATACATACATGTACATACATACATACATACATACATACATGTACATACATACATACATGTACATACATACATACATACATACATACATGTACATACATACATGTACATACATACATACATACACACATACATACATACATACATACATACATACATACATACATACATACATACATACATACATACATACATACATACATACATACATACATACATACATACATGCATACATACATACATACAGAGAATCAGATACACAGATATACAGACAGAGAAAGATAGATAGACACAGAGTCAGAGACAGAGAGACAGACACAGAGTAAGATAGACATACATACATACAGACAGACAGACAGACAGACAGACAGACAGACAGACAGACAGACAGACAGACAGACAGACAGACAGACAGACAGACAGACAGAGACAGTGCAAGTCAACGCTAGAAAACACAACAGCATGAATTCAGAGTTGGCCAAAGAGAGAGACAGAGAGACAGAGAGACAGACACATAGACAGACACAGGGTCAGGTAGACAGACAGACAGACAGGCAGACAGACAGTTCTAGTTAACGCTAGACAACAAATCAGCAGAGATGAATTCAGTCCCGGTCGTGTTCGATGTCATCGCTTATTAGCGAAATGGCGGAAACTTTCTAGCAAAACAAAAACAAAGGCGGCAGCTGATTAATTAGCAATTATGAACATCATCATTATTATATCGATGTTTTATTATATCGATGGTTTCGTCTGTTGCTCGAGCGTTGCAGATGTTGCCTGTTGTCAGAACAACAGTGGCAGGTGTGTTGTCTTCTGGGAGCTACTAGGTCGTATAGGCGTATGAGGGCTGAGATCTGCTGCAGACATAGGGATCAAGAGACAGAGGGTCATGTTACAGAGAGGCAGACGGATAGACGGGCAGACTGACTGACACAGAGATAGACATACACACAGAGAGACAGACATACAGACACACAGACTCACACACGCACAGACAGGCACAGTCAATGCTACAGCTACATAAATAGGAACAGAGAGGTACATTATACAAATGCACCTAGAGCTGCAAGAACAAATACACGGATAAAGACAGATGCAGAGACAGGGACAGGGACAGCGAGAGAGAGAGAGAGAGAGAGAGAGAGAGAGAGAGAGAGAGAGAGAGAGAGACCAACTGAGAAAGTAAATAAAAGACAATGTGCATATTTTGATGTCCTACGCATGGGCAAGTTTATGCTTTAAAGTATCTCCCTGTCTCTCTATCTCTATCTCTTTGTCTCTCTGTCTCTGTCTACCTGTCTCTCTCTCTCTCTCTCTTTCTCTCTCTATTTTTCTACTCTTTCTCTCTGTATCTCTCTCTATCTATCATTCTGTCTCTTTCTGTCTCTATCTTAGCGTCTGTCTCTATAGATGTATAATCTGTCTGTATATCTGTCTGTATGTCTATCTGTCTCTGTCTCTGTCTCCCTCTCCCTCTCTCCATAAACTGATCTGCATCTGTTCAAGAAGCGACGCTTATGTTCCTGCCACTCCGGATGTATTCTGAAAGGCCCACATGGACACCAACCACCTGCATCCAACGCTTCCATTAATGACAGCAGACGACCATAAATATCACGATTACCATTGACCGAAGGCTACAACAGAGCCACAAATAATCACTGTTACTTTAAGTGAATGACAGCTGCACACGCAATCATAAATATCGCATGCAAGTTGTCTTCTCCAAGCAATCAAATATCAGTAACAAGCATCTCATCAGATTATTCAACTTCAAGACCAACGAAAACTCGAGGTGACATCGAGTGTCAGGGAGCATTGAACCCGAAGGTCTCTGTCCCTGACGCTGCTCAGCTGCTCAGCTGCCACCGTAAGTGGTCGAATGCTCAGAGGAATAGACGAACGATGTGTCGTGTAAATTTGATGAACGAGAGAATCCGAGACATGGATTCCACTTGATAGACTTCGACGACAAAAGACTAATAGTTGTCAAAAAACATCAGCGAAGACAATCATAACTAATGACAAACAGACATACAGTATGGACAGACAGACGGACAGACGGACAGCCAGACAGACGGACGGACGGACAGACAGACGAAAGGAGAGACAGGCAGACGGACAGACAGACAGACGGACGAACGGACGGACGGACAGACAGATATATATAAAAAATATACATACAGACAGACAGGAAGTCAGATAGACAGAGAAAATGACAGACAGCCAGACAGCCAGACTTTACTGAAGGACAGTGCTAATTAAAGTAATACAGAATTTATTAGGAAGGTATTACTTTAATTAGCACTGTCCTTCTGTAAATTCTGTCTGTCTGGCTGGCTGTCATTTTCTCTGTCTGCCTGTATGAATGACTGATTGACTGCTTGGATAAATGACTGAATATTTGAATAACTAACGGAATGGATGAACGAATGAATTACTGCCTGACTGCCTGCCTAACTGACTAACTGACTAACTTCTAGGATACCTCACTGAATGTCTCACTAGCTGAGCTGAGCACAAACTTCTCGATTCGTCGAAGAAGTTTAATTTTCATCACTTGCAACAATGCCAGACTGCAGACTGCTCTGAAATCGAGTCAACCTCCAGGCAATCTAATTCTGCTGATTGCCTGGACTTCCCAGACTGTCTCCTCACCCGGCGGCCAAAGCAATTAGCCAGAAAGTCTCCCGATGGCTTGGGGGTCTTGTAACACTCTTCGACAATGACAACAGCTGATCAAATTACTCTCGCTATAGCTCGCAGTGACACAACTTCAGTTCCAAAACAACACTAACAGAGCGACACTCCGCAAAAGTCGATGTGACGTCCGTCACGCAAGGCTTTTGAAAGCGTCAGTTAAATGTCATGTCGTACGTGACGTGCCAGCTTGACATGACGCTAATAGCACAAGCAAAACATGGCTTCTTAACTGGATTTCTTTTCTTCGTAGTCCAACTCAGTTAGGCATAACTGACGAGACTCTAGCGGGGATGAACAGAGCTATTAGAGAATGCTGTCAAGAGAGGATGTCATGATAAGTCATGACTGACAGAGGAGGAGGATGACGCTAATCATCTTCGCTATGACAAAGCGTCGCTAAACAAAAGTTTTTGTGCGGTCACCAGACAAGAAAGAATTATGACATTGGCTTTTAAGGTAAAATACGACCGACGTTAACGATCCAACCATGCATCAGGTGAACACTGGATGGATACTAATCCAGTCTATGTATTGGTATAGATGTGCGCTTGTGAACGTGTTTGCGGGTGCGCACGACCACATACGTATGTATGTACGTATGTGTGCATTTGGATCTATGTATGTATGTTTGTAAGTAAGTATATATGTATGCATGTATATATATATATATACATGTATTTTTACGGTTGGGGCGGTGTATCCCTCAACCCTGTGTGCACACAAATTGCTTTTGTGATAAATTAATTACCCGGAAGACCTTAATTACTTCTCAGTAGCCAGAGGTGATAATTATATAGGAGACTGAAGCTGAAGGCAGCTGAACGAGCAGACTGCAGATGACATTCACAAAATAATGTCAACTGAAACCTTCAGGAAGAGAATCCAGATCCCTTGTTGTAACTTAAACAGAGCCTCACATATTATAGATTGCTCTCAAGTCGAAGGTCAGCTATAAATATCCATTCTACGCTCTATCTTTACTCTATCTTCTTCTCTCACAGGTCGCTCAGCCCTCCGTTCCTCTTCTAGGGGTGACTTTTTGGTCCCTTTTGCCCGCACTGCTACTAAGCAGCGCCGTGCATTCTCCATCGTTGGTCCAACAACGTGGAATGACTTACCACCCTTCCTCCGCCTATCCCCTCGTACTTTTTCTACTTCCTTCTATTCACAACTGAAGACTTTTCTCTATGATCAGGCCTGGCTCGGGAGCGCCTCTGAGTAGAACCCTTGAAGAGGCGCTATATAAATTGATTGATTGATTGATTGATTGATTGATTCTCCATCAGCTTTGACAGATCTGAAATTTGAGGACTGCATTTCCTATCTCTGTGTGTGTGTCTCTCTCTCTAAATTTCTCTCATTCTGTCTGTCTATCTGTCTCTCTCTGTGTGGCCTGTCTGTGTCTGTCTGTCTCTCTTACCCACACTTCGGAAATATATATACATGTATACGTGCTTGTCTGTTTCTTTTTCTCTCTATCTTCGGAAAGATACATATAGATATAGGTATTATATGATCTTTCCGACGAGAGAGGAATATAAATATACATATATATATTATATATATATATATTATATATCATGTGTGTGTGCGTGTGTGAGCAGCGTTTGTTCCGTGGTTGAAAGGAAAAACTGAATTGCGAATATTAGAAGCATTTCTTTGAGGATGATAAATCC